>JALMQS010000132.1:594194-686119 GCA_024734495.1 Forficula auricularia | reverse complement strand
CCAGACTTAGCTCACTTGTTCCTTCTTTCTTTGCTTTGATTCATCTAACTGGCTTTCAGGAAATAATAACACACACACACAAACATACACCCTTTGGCCATCCACTCTCTTTTGGACAATACGCTTAATTTGGAATTTTATAATCTAATCACCTTGAATTTTTTCAAGTATCAATTTTTGTGACTTTTAAAAATAAATATATCTCTATTCCCGCTATATATTTTATTTCTTCCTTGAACTTTTTGATCTTATTTGTTTTCTGAAAATTTTAAAAATATACATGACAGCAGCTCTCCGGGCGACTAGAGTGTTGATTAACTGAAAAATACAAAAAAAATAAAAACATTCTTGTCTACGTTTAGAAATATCTGAAACATGGAATTTTTTTCTGTTTGTATGTCAGTCTGTGTAGATCGTAATGTAGCTGTCATTGTAAGTAATGGCTCGATAAAGAAAGTAAGATCATAGAAATCTCGTTTTAGTGCCAAAATATTTTCAAAACGAAGAACTGATTTGAATCTGGCTCTCTAACTCCAGAACTACTGGTTAGAAATATTAAGGAAAAAAACGAATCGTTACAAATGGAGATATTAAGTGATTTTAGCTAATGATCTGAAATATGATACACGAATTCATGCTAATAACAATAAACTTATGCCAAATTTCAGCTCTCTATTTCAAACTCTTGGTGAAAAAAAATTACCAAATCATTAAAATTTGAAAAGATCATATACCGAGTCTTGTTAAAGTTTTTTCATTTTTTCATTAGTTTTTTTAGTGAGACACTTACTAGATCTATCTAAAATATATTTAAAATCTGTTTCCGATTCACATTTAAATTTGAAAAAGCATTTGAAAGTTTCGGCTAAAAATTATAGTCAATTGGTCTAACCTTTTTAATTAAAATAAAACTACCAATCACATTTTATAAGGTATCTGGAAGAGTCAAACATATAATATTTAAACACAAAGACTAGTGCTACCTACCTAAAATCTATTTAAATAGGCGATATCTGGAAATATCCATTTTTACGTTTACCAACCAATTCATAAAAAAATTCAAAATATTCCAAAAGTTTCAAGTTTATTATTCTGAAATATTGTGGATGAAATCCTAGAGTTAGGTAATAAAAAATGTATTGTTTTAAGATAGCTTTATTTATATTTTATTTTTATGATTGCATTTTGTAGTAGATTTACTTTTGAAATGCATATTTAAAAACATCCTTTAATTACCGTTCATCTGAGGTTACTTCATTTTTTTAATAAATCTATCTTAAGACCATTATCGTTTGTCTCAAGCTAATCGAGCCTATTTATCTTTTGGGGATCTAAAGTTTATTTTTTAAATTTTGGATTTCCCTTTTAAATTGTATTCTTTTCATGTGAAAATGCAATTAAACAAAGAGTAAATAAATATTATATGTAATATTCATTTACTATGAGTTAAGGATTCTTGGTCACTTGTTTCACATTAAATGAATTAAATGAATATTACATATAATATTTATTTACTCTTATCTTTATTAAAGATGTTTCACATTGCACCAACACCACAATCTCTACTAATTACCAATTAAACAAATGTTTTCTAGTCTATTTTTTATTTGATCAGCAAATAATAATTTTAATATGCCAAAATACGGTAACCGTTTGATTTTATTAATTCACATTCTAATTAATCTATGATTCATTTAAATATCTTTTTGAGACTATAATTAATACCTAAATAAATTATTTTTAAACGAGATATGTTCTTGATATAGATACTATATGTACGATAATTGCTGGATCATCATTCTTATCTACTAATATCATAATTTTACATTTTGATTATGTGGGGCGAATAGACTTTGAAGTCAACTCGCCCTTAAGCCTTCATTAATATCGCTAATAAGTTTTGATCATATTGTTCTTGAATATACCTACCAACAATAGCTACTACAATTTTCTTTTAAGCTTAATCAAATACAAATATTTACTACAGGAGTTTTTTAATGGGTTGTAGTGGTGTTTCACAAGTAAAAAAAAATAAAAATTAAAAAATTCCTTTAATTATATTTTTGGAGATTTTATTTTTCCAAGTCTTTTGCTGATGATGGGCTCATAACCCGAAATATGTATAGAGAAAAATAAAATCTCCAAAAATATAATTAAAGGGATTTTTTAATTTTTATTTTTTTTACTTGTTAAACACCACTATAACCCGTTAAAAACTCCTGTGTTTAATATGTTTCACTATAAACCAACACCGCTTTCCCTAAATGTTATTTTAAATATTTACTAAACTTGAAAAAATCACGAGATCATCTTCCACTGAATCCGAGCCCTTATCCGCAATTTTTATTACACGTCAGAAAGGTTATTTTATTCATCCCTTTAAAATACATCCCTTCTGGCATGAAATAAATATTATCTACAACAGCTAATAAGATAATCTTGTGATTTTTCCAATAAAGTCGAATCTACTTCTCGCGAATTGAACTTTTATATTTATTAAACAATCATCAAAAATAAATAGCGATTTTATTACTATTAAAATTTAGCAAAACAATCCTTAAATATTTAATTGTAAAGGAATAAAATTGTTGATAACCGTTTAATAAATTTTTCAAAAATATTTTTTTTTTTTAATTTCATAGGTATTTAATTTATTTTTCTATTCTTTATTCAATTTCATTTCAAACTTCAAGTCTATAAAGATTTTTCATGATATGGGCAAAAAATAATGATGTGAGAAATAAACTACTCTGACACTCCATATTGTTTTTAATTTCTATCTGACTGTAAATCACCACTGAGAGTGGGCTTATAAATAGAAAAACCCCAAAAACATGAATGGGTATTGTTTGTAAAAATTAAAAAAAAAAAAAATAAAGACTTGTTTAAAAGAAGATTTAATGTTTTTATTAAATACAAAAATCAAGAAAATAAAATAATTAATATTATTGAAGGATACAATAAAAGAGTGAGTCTTCTGCTGGAATTATAAATTCATACATTAATTCCTGTGAATCAATTGTAATAGACTGCAAAGCCCTCGAAACTATAGTCTCGTTATAAATAAAATTTATAATTTCAGCAGAAGACACACTCTTTTATTGTCTCCTTCAATATAAAAAAATTCTGCTAACCTCGGCAAAAAACTTTCAATTTAATAATATTTATTTTTTATTTTTATGTGTGGTATAAATATGGCTGGAAGACATGCAAGGTTTTTTTGAATCAAAAATCAAATCAAATATTCTTTAAAAAAAAAGTTTATTTAAATAAAAAATATAAATATACATATTTAGAGAAGATTAGGAAAACAGAGAGAAGAAAAGGCTGAAGTATTTTCGTCTTTTTTTTTAATTCATTACCACCCATGTCCCCAAGAAAGACCCTGTCCGTATCCGTATCCATGACCGAGGGCGACGGGAGCAACACCAACATGGGAGACTCCTGTCGAGTATGCAGAAATGGCAGCGGGACCATGGGCAGCGTATACGGGGCCAGCCACTGCAGCAGGGGCTACAGCGTATGCAGGGGCGGCATGTGCGATAGCAACAGGGGCAGCAGCTACAGCAACTGGAGCGACGGCTTTAACTGGAACAGGGTGAACTCCGGGGGTTTTGTGCACAACAGCGTTGAATCCGTTGATATCATCAGCAGTGTATTCGACGACACGTTTGCTGCCATCGGGTTCAACAAGACTGTAGGATCCCTGGACAACATCTCCATGGCGAACTTCGCTCTGGGTCTTGGAATCACCAGTGTAGGGATCGTTGACACCGTAGTTGAAGGCATAGTTAGCGGGTGCAGGGATTTTGGCGAGTACAGCGGGAGCGGCATGGGCAATAGCCACGGGGGCACCATGAGCTACAGCCACGGGGGCAGCATATCCACCATATCCACCCCAAACTCCAGCACGAGCTACAGCCACAAGGGCGGCAAGGACGACAAACTAGAATTCAAAAGAATTAATTATTATTAGTATTATTTAGCGCAGCATTTATGTAGTATACTAAATTGTTGTTTGCAATAGCACTCACCTTAGCAGCCATTTCTGATGTTTTGATCTCTGTTTCCAACTGAGTTCAAATATGCCCTCAGATAGGCAACATCGCCCTTTTATACTGCTCGCATTTTCCGTGATGCCCCCACTCCTCCTTGAGATCACCTGGACAAGGTCGTCTCTTCCGCCCCCTACACTTCTCAACTACCAATGCATTTCTCTCTCAAATCTATTCTTAAATCCGGATTTTTTTTCTATCCATTTTATACTTCATGGCCATTAGGCATTAACACTAGTCGAATATTATATATATTTTTTTATTTTAATTGTAATTATTTTTGGAACCTCTATTAGTAAAATGACTTCACTCTTCAAACATTTATATATTCTTTAATTACTTATTTTATTTAACTTGGTTCTCGTCTTTGAAGAATCTTGTAATCGAATTTCCTTCTAGCGAGCTGATTTTCATGAAATCTTGTATACATATAAGTAGTACCTATATATTTGTGACGACAATACAATATTTATTCACTATCAAGAATTAAAAGAGAAAAATATCATTTAACCGAAAACAATAACTATTACTTGCTTCTATATTATAATTTATTTTATTATATAAGCCAAACGTTCAAAATTCTTACATTAATCATTCAATTGTGTAGATCTCTAATAAAAAAAATTCTAAATAATTGTTTAAACTGGTGAAGTCCAAAAATTAAAAAACGAACGTTGCTAAACAATAAATAGGCGTTTTATTTAAATATCCTAGAGCCCAATAATTAATATCATTAAATCAAAAAGCATTAACAAGAAATCTCATTTAAGGTGATTTTAATTAAAAATTTAATCGAAATGACCACCCACACTTTTATTTTTATAATTAATGGAAGTTTTTGAGCAGTTTCAGATATGAAAGATTAAAAAAGTTTTTATAAACCTCAAAATGTTTCGGATTGTTAACCCATATCCACGGCTGGGTTTCAATATTAAAGGAGAATAATATCTCTCAAGAATCGAAAATATGCAAATTTTTTCGAAATTTCTCATAAACAGCTTTATTGATTATTATAAAAATATATATATACCTATCAGTTGCGGTTGGCGACTTTTCAACCAAGGGATGCTATCCAAAAAAGTACCCTTCATTTTTTGAAATATTATTTTAAATTTCGTTTTTTTTTTTTTTTGCAAATTTCTTCGAATACGGCATCATTTTCGTTATTTTTTAAATTTAACATTAGATTATTTTGGGATCTTCGCCCCCAAACGGATACTGCTTTGTATGAGTTAGGAGTCAAAAATTAACTTAAACTCCACAGTCCCTGAGATGGAAATCGACCATCTTCCACAATGAATCAGCCTGTCCTATAAGAAAATCTTAAATTTCTCCTAATTCTATTGCTATAAGCAAGCTATGACTTGTCTTTAGCACTCTTAGTTATTTCCGATCTTATATAGTGAGAGTTGTTATAAATGAATTATTCCAAAGATTCTCATTTCATCTTTATTTATTCTTTTTTTTGGATTATTACTATTTTAATAGTTCCTCAGCAAGAACAATTTTTATTTGACTCAAACTCGTTTGGACTTGTCTTTGACATGCTTGAACTGGAAGAGATACCAGGCAGGGACTTCAAACCTTCTATCAGCACCCTTTTCGGAAAATCATTCATTTTAATTGCCCCTTGAAACTATGCAGCAATTTTATTTCATTTCGAGAACCAATATAATTTTCAAAACAAAAAAGTGTTTTTATAGAAATATATGAAATAAAGGATAATAATTTGAAAATTTAAAGATCCTCCTGAAATTTTGAAGTCGATATTTATGAAAATACTCTAAATGTTTGAAATTTTAGGGATGCGCTGCATCCACAGCATCCATGGACCACACGCTACTGATACCTACTAAGTACCGTATCACGCTACCAGGTCTATAAAAAAGTTTAAAATGATAAATGGCATAAAACGATTTTTACGAGAAATTAATCTTTTAAAGAAGATTTAATATTTTAAATAAAATAAAAAAAATTAGAATGATAATTAGGTAGCCCAAAATGCATTATGGAAATTTGTCTCTTGATGGGGACCATCTTTTTATTCTGTGAATAGAAATCATTACCTACTCACAGAGATTAATTATTTCCTACTCTTTTTCTAATTTTCAATTATAAGAAATATTTATACTTTGTTTAATTTAAATTGAGTTATCTTAGAAAAAGTTATTTTTATTTTATCCGCTACGCTATTTTTTTGATTATGTGTTTCCTTATTCGTGTTGAAACTGTATGAAACGTGGAGAAAATTTCACAATTAATATTTTGTTGTCTGTGTGTGTGTGTGTGTGTGTGTGTGTTTCGATTCCGATATCCGCATTTATTTGAAAACTGAAATTCGTTCTAGTACAAGAATATGAATATTTTATATTTTAAAAACTGACGGCTTTATAGCTTCAGAATTTACAGATGAAAAATTATTAAAATTAGAAAAGAATCCAATCACCTAATAAAAAAAAAAAAAAAGAATCCAATCATATTTTTAGCATTAATCCCAGTAGACTAGTCGAGTCGAATACACTCTTTTATTGGTTTCTCTTGTATGAAATCACGCAAAAGTTGCATTGTCGAAAATTTATCGTTTTGAGGCGATATGGATTTTTTTCGGCGAAATTCAGGCTCCTTAGAGCAAGGATAAAAGCTCTGTTCTTTGATAGGTCCTTTGAATTATGAAAATATATCATTAAACATAATTGAAATATCCTTTTTTTAATTCAACTATTTTTTCAGTTTTTTTTTCTTAAAATTTTTTTGGGTAATTTTCTTCTTTTCATTGTGGATAAATTGCACAATCTTTATTTATATTACTTCTTCTTGAAGCTTTAAAAGGTGCCATCTAATCCTTCATTTTTTTTCCAATTTCCATAACAGATATCTTGAAAAATGGTCCCTAACAACGAAAAGATATTCCGATTAAAATACCGATATAATCTTAAATCTTTTTTCTTGAAATTCAATAAATTTTCAGTGTTTGAGAATATAGTAAATAAAAGTGATACTTAGCAAGATTAAAAAATTGTGATGTGGCCATTTCATGGCTTTACCCTACATCTGCCCCTCGTATAATAAAATAAAAAAATCAAGTTGATTTTTTCCCCAATTGTTTTACAGGGTCCTAAAGAGTAACTGTGCAAAATTTGCTCCAACTCTAAATCAAAGGATTCAAATTTTTAAACTAATTTTTGATCTGGTTTCAACCAAAATCTAATCAGCTCTTAATCTCAATATAAACCATTTAAATATACTATTTTGTTTTGATACCATTCATTGGTTTTTGCGTTAGAGCGCACACCAAATTAAGTAATAATTCATGCACTCACTCACTTACTGACATTTTGAAAAAATATTTATAATGTCTATTAAAATATCAAATTTTTGATGTTTCTTATATAAGGTTTTATTGTAGGCCGAGAATTCGTTAATTTTTTTTTTCAATATATTTCCAGCAGTTTTTGAGATATTTAAAAAATTCGAATCATAAAAAAAAATAGATTTGTTGAGTTAGATACATTGAAAATTTTGAAGGCGTAAAACGTAAAGAAGAAAACAATATTTACAGTCGAATGAAGAAGGAACTAAGAAGGAAATTTTTGGGCATTGGTTTCGGCGCTCTCATCGTTCACAAATGTCTTCAAATTGCAATTGACATTTTACCTATTAAAATAGGAACTTTATTGTTCAAAATTTATAAATATTATAACATTTTTATACATAGTTCATAATAAAAATTGCTTAAGATCCGAGGTAGGTTTCACAAAAAAAGAAATAAAACAAAAATGAGTTTTGAATTCGATATATTTTGGGTGTCAGCCCATCTTCAGGAGTCAGAGAAAACTGAATATAAATTGGAAAAAAAAAATTTTTTAACAAATATTTCCAAAAATTGTTATTTGTAAAATTAAAAAAAAAAATTTCCAATTTATATTCAGTTTTCTCTAGCTCCTGAAGATGGACTGACACCCGAAATTTATGGAATTCAAAACTCATTTTTGTTTTATTTCTTTTTTTGTGAAACCTACCTCGTATCTTACGCAATTTTTATTATTATATTAAAATGTTTCATATAGAACCAACACCTATCTCCTTAAAAGTTATTTTTATAGTTCAACTAACTCAACCAAGTTTTGTCAATTTGTACATGTCTAGTAGATATAAAAAAGTTCTTCAACATGATAACACCCGTTTACTTTTACTAATTCCAGCTATCGACAGCATACTTGAAATCATTCACTCAGATAGAGGATGTGATCTATCTCTTGTGAATCTGATGCAAAGGTGCATGCTTACTCTCGATAAACGGACAGCCCTAAAATGTCTACATATGTTCGGGCAACGCCAATCGCCGCATATCCACGTACCTAAGGATTCCTAAAAAGACTAGCCTCAACAACACCTACTTCAAATTTACATTTTAGTAATCAAATACCATTGAGCCTTATTCATAAATGAATTGGACACATCCTTTTGGAAGGTTTAATCATTCCATACAGAATCGCATTATTCTTTGGCGAAGACCCAGATGTATATTCATGAAAAATATTATATAAATTTAAAATTAGGTTTTGATACCGACATTGATTCAGCTAGAGCGTACACAACATTTGGTAATACATACACTCACTCACTAATGACATTTTGAAATCATTCGGTGTAACGGTGTGGAAAAAATCGTGGAGGAAAAAAACGATAACATCCATCCATCCGCACGCACTTCCTGAAAAAATCGCACTTTTTGCCCTCTCGGCGAGACCCCGTGTAATTTTTGGAAAACCCTCACGTGCTAAAATTCAATCTAATTGAATACTACAATTTTTGACTTTAAATGAGTCCATTGGTTTCGTAGTCTTTATCTGAGAACCCTTTGAATTCGCGCTTGCCTCGAGACCGATTACAATACTTTCCCCATGCTTCGCATTGGAAAATAATTAATACTATATCTCTTAAAATATAAATTTGTCAACTTTACTAAGCTGTGTTATTGAAGACCGAAACGCCGTGAGTTCGCTCAATTTTTTTTTTCCTCGATTACAATACTTCATCATATAACCGTATGGTAAAGTAAAATTTGAAAAAATAAACAAAAATCCATTTTTTTAACTCAATTTTCTGCATTGTCTTCTTTACTAAATTTTCTCTAATTTATTATATAGTATATGAAATTTCATTATATGTATATAGAAGGCAATGTCTCCTGAAAAAGTTCTCTAGCATATCTACGAACAATTAACTTGTTAAGTCATGATAGATAGATAGGTTAAGTTCTTAAAAAAAAAAAAAAATAAAAAAAAAAAATAAATAAAAATAAAAATCTATTCGAAACAAGTCCGATTCATAATCAAGTTTCTATATGTTCGGTTCTTTTAGTAAAATAAAGTTGGACTTAAATCTGAATTTAGAGGTGGTTCAACATAGTCGGTACAGTATCAAGTATCAAAATAAATATTGATAT
This sequence comes from Forficula auricularia, assembly GCA_024734495.1. Lineage (NCBI taxonomy): Eukaryota > Metazoa > Arthropoda > Insecta > Dermaptera > Forficulidae > Forficula > Forficula auricularia. Next base: position 676,615 of record JALMQS010000132.1, on the reverse strand, counting down.
GGATAAATAAATATATACTCATGGACAAAATTAGCGGAACAAAAAAAAAAAAAAAAGAAGCTATAATTCGATTTAACGCGATGACACTCATCTTTTAGTTTCATGATTAATTTATTAAAATATTATTTTTAATCTTACTTTTATTTATTTTAATAACTCACTTAAATATTGATTTTTCCTCAAATTTCATATTTTATTTAAATTTTATAAAATTTTCTCTATTAGGTACACGTTCCGCTAATTTTAGATGTTTTTTTTTCATTTTCAATATTTGCATTCTTAAGTCGACAAAAAATGCAAAACAGTTTTATTGTTAGAACAGTGCTTTACAGTTTGAAAATGTTCTGGATAATCTTTCAACTTTTTTTTAATACTTTTATTTCTATTAGGTATTTTTCAAATTCTATGAATATAAGGTATATATATATTTTCTTAATAATTATCAAAAACTTAGCTGTCTGCTGCTCTACTCAATTTTGATTACAAATATTTTATTTTATACACTTGTACTATATAAGATTTAGCACCGTCTATAAATTAATTAATGAGATCAAGCAAAGCTTCAACAAATCTATTTTAACTCTTAAGCATCATCACACTTATAGTACTTTATTTCTATTCTAAATAGCTTATAACTAAAAATGATAAAAAAAGGATTTAATACTAAAAAACATCATTTATGAAAAACTGTTTATTTAAATAATACAATGATTATATACATGACAATTGAATTTGAAATTTGGCTGAAGTATCTTCGTTCTGATGATGGATGAATTACCACCCATGTCCATGACCAAGACCAATACCGTGTCCAAGAGCAAGACCGTTGCCATAAGCAAGACCGTTGCTATAAGCAAGACCGTTGCCATAAGCAAGACCGTTGCCATAACCAAGACCGAGGCCATTTCCGAGTCCAAGACCAAGACCAAGACCGTTTCCAAGAGCGAGACCAGCTCCGTGGCCGAGACCGATGGGTGCAGCGGCATTTACTTGGGCGATAACAGGACCAGAATGGGCAACGGCAACGGGAGCAGCTACAGCAACAGGAGCAGCTACAGCAACAGGTGCGACGGCCTTAACGGGAACGGGGTGTACACCGGGGGTTTTGTGGACGACAGCGTTGAATCCGTTGATACCGTCAGCGGTGTATTCAACGACACGTTTGCTGCCGTCGGGTTCAACAAGACTGTAAGATCCTTGGACAACATCTCCGTGACGGACTTCGCTTTGGGTCTTAGCGTCTCCAGTATAGGGATCGTTGACACCGTAGTTGAAGGCGTAGTTAGCGGGTGCGGGAATTTTGGCGAGCACAGCGGGAGCTGCGACGATTCCTCCATGTCCACCCCAAACTCCACTTGCACTAGCAACAGCCACAAGGGCGGCAAGGACGACAAACTATTTAATAAAATAACAGAAAAAAAAATTAATTCTCACTCCTTTCGATTAATTAATGAAAATTCATTTCAACATGAATATAATATTACCTTAGCAGCCATATCGAATGTTTTCACTGTTTCAAGTTCAACTGTGCCCCTGGTTGAGCGAATTCCGTCTTTTATACTTGACTCTTTCCGTGTTCTCTCCCCCGCCACTCTCTTTTATTGACTACACGAGCAAGGACATTTCTTCAGTCACATTTATGAATTTTCACTTTTTTCTCATTTTTATTTTTTCCGGTATACAAATGCTATTATTTAAATAATTATAAAGACAAGGTAATAAATAGTATCAAGTCATTTTCACAATTTTAGTTTTTTTTTTTTTTAATTTTCTACGATTTTTCCCATGCACTTAATAAAATAAATAAAACTATGATTTTTTTCACATTTACATCTACTATACCAATTAAAGAACAGGGATCTAAGATAACTTTTAAGGAGTTAGGTGTTGGTTCTAGGGGAAACATTTTAATATAATAATAAAACTTGAGCAAGATGAGAATTCTTTGAATCCTGAAGCTGGGCTCACTCCCGAAATATATCGAATTCAAAACTCAATTTTGTTTTATTTCTTTTTTTGTGAACCTACCTCGCATCTTTCTCAAGTTTTATTATTATATAGGGATCTAAGAATTATGAAGGGGCTTATTTTTTTTTCTTTTTCTTTTTAAGATGTGCTGTGTTAAAGAAATATTTTCGTTGTTTTTTGGAATCATAGTGTAATCAGCTTCAAAGACTGGTTTGACTCAACCATTTAGTTCTCTCCTATATCAACTCTTTCGCTTCTTTATAAAAGTGCCACATCGCATACTCTTCATATCTCGAAAAATTATATTATCAAACAAAAAGTTATTTGTACGTATATTATTATAGTCTTTTTTTCTAATTATCATATGAAACTAAAAATAATATTTAACAATTATACTTATATTCATCAATTGTAATTAAAAATAATTTAAAAGGGCATGACAAGGTTTATAAACGTAGGTGTTTTTTTTTTTTGTTTTTTTTTTGGCTTTTCGGCCTTTCTAGCCATAAGCCATTTACGATACTATTTATTATTTTTAAATTTGTCCCTACCCCGGGGGTCAGATTTTAGCCGGATGCCTCGAGTCGGATTCGAATCCGGGTCCACTTGGTTAGCAGGATGACTCGCTACCGCCTAGCCTATCTGACACCCCTAAACGTAGGTGTTTAATTTGTTTAATTTCATTTAAAAATGGAAATTCGATCGTATACTCTCGGGAGTCGAACCCAAGTGTCATCTTGTTATCCTGCCAGTTGGCTAAACCTGAGAAATGAAATCCTTATGACATATAACTTGACAACTATAAAATTCTACTTGACTTAGATCCAACTACAATCCCAAAATTCGTTAGCAACTGTATTGAGCATTCAGTTCATTGCTGTATTTATTATTATGAATAAAACCAAGTGAGTTTTTTGATTTTCGAAATGCTATCATCACTAGAGAAAATATTCTCCATATTAATTCCCATCACGAATTAACGAAATACTTTTTAGAAAATAATTTAACAAACCATCAAAAAAGATATCAAAGTTGTTTGATATGCTTATAGACGAAATCATCCCCTAGGAATTATTATTTTAATATATAGGGTGGGCCATCTAACGTTTGGAATTTGAATCAGCTATAAGAAAAAAACTAATGCATATTTTTTCAAAATTATCAGTTTATTAGAAAGATTTGAGATTTTCATTTAAGATTGAAACACAACATAATTCAAATGACTGCCACGGCTGGCTTGACAGTATCACATTTGATCAACCCAATTGAAAATGTGCTGAAAAATTAGGCTGATCGGATGGTGTATTGTCAACCCAGCCCAGACTGCCACAGTCTTTTGAATGATGTGTTTCATTCTTAAATGAAAATGTCCAATCTTTCTAATAAACTTATAATTTTGAAAAAATATCCATTAGTTTTTTTTTTTTTTTTTTTTTTTTTATTTATAGCCGATTCAAATTCAAAACGTTAGATGGGCCACCATATATATGCAAAATCAAGAGAAGAATTGGGATTAAAATAATTGAGTCCAATAGAAGGGCTCACTCAAGCTAATTGAAATTTATTTTATTTTATTATCAACTATCTTTTTTGATCAACAAAATCGATAAAATTAGTATATTTTATCTGGATCACGGGACAATTTTTTCTTTCAAATGTGGCCCATGTAAGCCAAAAGATTGGACACCCCTGTCTTAGAGTCTTGAACTATCTAAATCTAAATGATCTTAAATTGACCATTAATAAAGCAACTTTATGGTCAAGTAATTTAATGTTTTTTATCAATTTGAGCTTTCGGCACTTTATTCGGCCTTCATGAGTGCTTTTACAGAAACATAATTAACATTATTTTTCAAATATTAAATGAATATGGATAAATTCACTTGTAACTGGACCACGGTCACCATGAATATTGGAATATTCCAGTAGAAATACATTTTTTGAAAATTTTTAACTCAACTTAAAGATCAATAGGTAAAATATAGACAATCTGCTTGGATAGATATGAAGAAATAGTAAGCTTATGTCTAATTAATTAAAGTTTTTCACATTATTCATAGCTTAACATATAGAAGCTTGTATCAACTTTATAGAAACTCTACGAGATAAAGTATTTATAATGGTTGAAATTGCCGATACTAACAGAGTTAAGATGTCTAAAAGAAATGACAAAAAATTTTCACTTAGTGAATCCGAAGCGATAATTTTTATTATATGGCAGACGTTTCGATTTCACCCCTTGGAAAATAAACCCGAATGCCAAAATTCTATCCGGTCATTGCCATTACCTACAACACCGGCTGTATTATGCGTAAAAAAAATTTCTCAAAAATTTAATATTTATCATTAAAAAATTTCGTGATCCATTAATTCTAAATCTAAATAAACATACAGTCAAACCATATATTTTAATTGAAAAGTTTTTGTTTTACCGAGAGTAGCAGAGCTGTTGATTCATAAAGAGAATCAAGAGGTTATCCTCTGTTTGATACAAATAAACATACATATATCGAAATTATATATCTGTATATATATTATTTATTTGTTTGAGACTATAGTTTCGAAGACTTGGTCTTCATCATCAGTCTTTTTTTTATTATAAATATTATTTTTCATGGGGTCAATACCGTATGGATATTGAAAATTTTCGATCTTTACTTAGCTGGGAGCCAGTTAAAATTTAAATTTTTTTAACTGTCTCCCGAAAAGACTGATGATGAACATAATAAAATATCTGCTTCGATAAATAATATTTATACGATATATAAACAGTATACGTGTGTATGTTTGTTGCACAAGCAGAGGACAGCCTCTTTTGTTTCTCTTTGTGCATATATTTTAAATGGGTGTTTTCTTTACATAAAGTATTGTTTTCGGTCAAGCGCCAAGGACAATTTCAAAGAAGCATAAAATAAAAAGTATTCACCCCATGAACTAAAACAAAGTCAAAAATTGAGTAGATACATATTCATTTAGGCCAAATTTCATTCTTTTTAAATTGAATATAGATGAATTTTTGCTATGGTATATTCAGCGATGAAAATGAAATCTATGCTGTTTCATGATTAGATTGTTGATTTTAGAATATTTTTTTTTCTCATTCGTTATTTTACTTTAACACATACACTTTAACATAAAACGTGGTTTTTTCCTTCTTTTTTTTCGAAATATCTCAAAAAACGGCTTAAAATACATATTTTGATTAAAAAAATTGAGCGAAACCATGGCATTTCACTCTACAAAAAAGCTCTAATAAGTGAACATCGAAAAAATTATATTTTCGAGATAATAATTTTTTTGTCAATATGTCTGTTAATTAGTTAGTCTGTCTGGTTGGGTGTCCGTTAGTCTGTGCGTTACCAAATGTTTGTGGACGAGCTAGCTCTAAAACTAGTGTGAATATCGAAACGAAATTTCACATGTAGTTTTGGTCCATTGAGGTTAAGAGCTGATGAGATTTTGGTGAATATCGACCCAAAATTAAGGGGGGGGGAGGGGGGGGTTAAAAGTAAAAATCTAGGCCATTTGAGCAAACTCAAGCAAATTTTGTACATAATCAGTGCGACCCCAGAAGTCTAAAAATGGAAAAACTAACCCCCGAGAACTGGGTGGGGGTGGGGGTTGTAGGGTCAAAAAATAAAAATATAGGCTCTTGTTCCAAACTCAACCAAATTTTGTATACATGATCAGTGGGCACACAGTAATCTAATAATTCAAAAACTACCCCCCCCCCCCCTACATGATTATAAATATTAAATATAAGTGAGAGGCCAAGTTGTATGGTAAAGTCAAGTGGATGGCCACATCAGGACACGTCAGCTTATTTATAGATAAGCAATAACTCTATACATTAATTGCTTGATTATCCTTTTTATAACATTAGAAATCAATTAAAATTATCAGATAATTTCATTTCTTCGATAAACACAATATTATTAGAGGCTATTCTTACACTAGAAAAAGTTATAGGTACATAAAAAATTTTATTATGATATTTTTTAGTTTGAACGCATTGTTTTTCATATATCGAGAAACACTTTAATTAATACTAGTACTTAAATTGAATCATATTTTAAATTTGAAGCTTATGATTGGAAAAAGAGCATAAGAATATTATTTAATAGCAATAATAAAAAATAAAAAACACGTATATGGTATGTACATGACCGATTACATTTTTTATATATATAAAAATAGAACTTTCAAAACTACTATTATGATACATTATTGGCGACCGTCAAAAACATTACGCGATCGACAAGTGCAACGGCTATACATACCCCTTAGGGGTAGGTGGCTTTTTGTTCAGACAGGAGTTGATCGCAAAATTACTATGGTATAATTTTGCTTTATCCAGTGCATTAGCATAGCGAAGTATTTGGCGATAAAGTATTGTTTAAGTAGGCAGATTAGAAGTCTTCTGAAATTTGTGTTTACTTAAGGACTTCGATATTATCTAGTTACATTTTGATAAATTCTTACAATGAAATAAAGAAAAGAGTTCCTGTTTATAACAGACACATATCTAGGCCCTAGCCTAGGAAACAAATAGTCTAGCTTTATAGGTACGCTATATAAATAAATGTAAAACCTCGAAAATTTAAAATATAATTAATTTTAATCAAGCTTTTATCAATGTTCTGTACAAACTGATGGGGTCGGGGGGAGGGGGGAGTGGGTGAGTACCTTTGACATCTGTAATTAATAATAACAGCTGACTTGTCTCTTGTATGGTCCCACAGTTTCCACTGAGGAAGAGATGCCGGAAGCGCTCTCGAAATATTTGGATTAACCATTTGAATAATAAAATAAAATACTGGAAAGAAGCAACTCAATTTATTTATCCTTTAACAATAAAAAAATTAATATATCCAGTACACACCAAGCCAGCAAAATTCTTATTAAAATATAATATTTCCTAAAATTTATTTAGTATGTACTTAATTTAATTCCAATATTTTGTTTAATAAACTAGGGGTGTCCAACCTTTGTATATCTCTGGATATATATTTTAATATATATTGAAGAATACGAGTTTTTTGAGTCTTACATAAAATATACACTAACCCTAATGATAGCTGTTGATCAAAAAAGTAGAATATATATTAGTTAACATATTTAAGTATATTAAGCTTTATTACTTTATGAAACACATTTTCAAAGAAGCACTTTTACTAAATTTGTAAATATTGAAGCTACGAAGACGGTTGAATAGTCAAACTAGTAATATTTTTTAAGACGACTAGTCAAAACATAAAAATAATTAAAAATCGAATTTTAACTTATTTTCAAACAAATTTTTTTAAATAGACTCCCTATAAGTTCTATTATATATATATATCATTTAAATGTTATATATGTTATGTTTGCTTACTTAAATGTTACTATTTGTATATATATTCTTTCTGTTTCTGCTCTACGAGGTAGCCACCTCAGAGCATTTAAATAAATAAATAAATAAATAAAACAGGGCCAACTCCAATATTTCTCCAAAAACAAAATGAACAAGAAAACTTTCTTAATATGATGATATTATATGTCAATTCTTTCCAACTTCAACGTACGAGAAGCCTTTTAGTTTGAAGATACATTTTAAAGTTACTGACATGACTTGGAATCAATCACTCTTAATATTTTTACTAATGTAAACCAAACTCCTCTTAAACTTTAGGGTTTATCTTACTTCAGGTTGCAATATTTTTCATTTTTTCATTTGACAATGCCGATTCATTTATATTCAGTCATCCTTTATGATTCGAGACCCGCCAATATCACCTGATTTTATTATTATTATTTATTGGCTTATACTCTGATAGTATAGCCGTTGTTTTGTTTTTTAAGTGAATATTGTGTCACAGCTCCAATATCTCTCTTTATGGCCTTTAAATCAATTCCAATAGGAAACGCTTGAGTGCTGGGCTACTGTAAATGTGTGAATATATGGTTGTCTATCTCTAGGGAGGAACCTTTCTGTTATTTATTCGAAAGATAATAAATAATATCCTCATGTTTATTTACAAGAGATATTGACTTTGAAATCATGTACCTACAAATTTTTTAAAATCTAAAATGATTTATTTTTAATTAACTAATTCAAACCCAACAATTAATTTAATAAAATTCACCATGATTAGCGAACCAATTAACTACAAGAAAAATTTAATTTCCGTTTTTATTCTTTCTCAAATTAGTTAATAGACTGATTGATTTTACAACGAAAATACTATTAAGACAAAAATTCAAAAACAAAGATTCGATATTCGGCTAAACATATTAGGCATTGCCTCACTCTTCAGTGTCTAGAATTATAGCTATGTAATTTAATTATTTTATAAAAAATGAGAGGAGGTATAGAAGGAAATATAGATTTATAAAAAAATTGTTTATTTAAATAATAATATGGTTATATACATGATAATCGAGATTATAAAATGACTGAGTATCTTCGTCCTGATGTTGGATGAATTACCACCCATGTCCTTTCGCAATGCCAATGCCTCCAAGACCAATACCTCCAAGACCAATACCGTTTCCAATAGCGATACCGTGTCCAAGACCAACACCATTTCCAAGAGCGAGTCCATTTGCAAGACCAACACCACCGTTTCAAGAGCGAGTCCGTTTCCAAGACCAATTCCGTTTCCTAGACCAATTCCGCTTCCGAGAGCAATTCCGGCACCGTAGCCGACTTGGGCAACATTAGAGGCATAAGAAATGGCAGGGGCAGCCGCAACGGCAACAGGAGCAGCTACAGCAACTGGAGCGACGGCTTTAACAGAACGGGGTGAACTCCGGGGTTTTGTGAAGGACGATAACATTAGAAATCAATTAAAATTATCAGATAATTTCATTTCTTCGATAAACACAATATTATTAGAGGCTATTCTTACACTAGAAAAGTTATAGGTACATAAAAAATTTTATTATGATATTTTTTTTAGTTTGAACGCATTGTTTTTCATATATCGAGAAACACTTTAATTAATACTAGTACTTAAATTGAATCATATTTTAAATTTGAAGCTTATATGATTGGAAAAAAGAGCATAAGAATATTATTTAATAGCAATAATAAAAAATAAAAAAAACACGTATATGGTATGTACATGACGGATTACATTTTTTATATATATATAAAAATAGAACTTTCAAAGAAACTACTATTATGATACATTATTGGCGACCGTCCAAAAAACATTACGCGATCGACAAGTGCAACGGCTATACATACCCCTTAGGGGTAGGTGGCTTTTTTGTTCAGACAGGAGTTGATCCATAAAATTACTATGGTATAATTTTGCTTTATCCAGTGCGTAGCATAGCGAAGTATTTGGCGATAAAGTATTGTTTAAGTAGGCAGATTAGAAGTCTTCTGGAAATTTGTGTTTACTTAAGGACTTCGATATTATCTAGTTACATTTTGATAAATTCTTACAATGAAATAAAAGAAAAGAGTTCCTGTTTATAACAGACACATATCTAGGCCCTAGCCTAGGAAACAAATAGTCTAGCTTATAGGTACGCTATATAAATAAATGTAAAACCTCGAAAATTTAAAATATAATTAATTTTAATCAAGCTTTTATCAATGTTCTGTACAAACTGATGGGGTCGGGGGGAGGGGGGAGTGGGTGAGTACCTTTGACATCTGTAATTAATAATAACTGACTGACTTGCCTCTTGTATGGTCCCACAGTTTCCACTGAGGAAGAGATGCCGGAAGCGCTCTCGAAATATTTGGATTAACCATTTGAATAATAAAATAAAATACTGGAAAGAAGCAACTCAATTTATTTATCCTTTAACAATAAAAAATTAATATATCCAGTACACACCAAGCCAGCAAAATTCTTATTAAAATATAATATTTCCTAAAATTTTATTTAGTATGTACTTAATTTAATTCCAATATTTTGTTTAATAAACTAGGGGTGTCCAACCTTTGTATATCTCTGGATATATATTTTAATATATATTGGAAGAATACGAGTTTTTTTGAGTCACACATAAAATATACACTAACCCTAATGATAGCTGTTGATCAAAAAAAAGTAGAATATATATTAGTTAACATATTTAAGTATATTAAGCTTTATTACTTTATGAAACACATTTTCAAAGAAGCACTTTTACTAAATTTGTAAATATTGGAGCTACGAAGACGGTTGAATAGTCAAACTAGTAATATTTTTTAAGACGACTAGTCAAAACATAAAAATAATTAAAAATCGAATTTTTAACTTATTTTCAAAACAAATTTTTTAAATAGACTCCCTATAAGTTCTATTATATATATCATTTAAATGTTATATATGTTATGTTTGCTTACTTAAATGTTACTATTTGTATATATATTCTTTCTGTTTCTGCTCTACGAGGTAGCCACCTCAGAGCATTGTTTTAAATAAATAAATAAATAAATAAAACAGGGCCAACTCCAATATTTCTCCAAAAACAAAATGAACAAGAAAACTTTCTTAATATGATGATATTATATGTCAATTCTTTCCAACTTCAACGTTACGAGAAGCCTTTTAGTTTGAAGATACATTTTAAAGTTACTGACATGACTTGGAATCAATCACTCTTAATATTTTTTACTAATGTAAACCAAACTCCTCTTAAACTTTAGGGTTTTTATCTTACTTCAGGTTGCAATATTTTTCATTTTTCATTTGACAATGCCGATTCATTTATATTCAGTCCATCCTTTATGATTCGAGACCCGCCAATATCACCTGATTTTATTATTATTATTTATTGGCTTATACTCTTAAGTAGTATAGCCGTTGTTTTGTTTTTTTAGTGAATATTGTGTCACAACTCCCAATATCTCTCTTTATGGCCTTTAAATCAATTCCAATAGGAAACGCTTGAGTGCTGGGCTACTGTAAATGTGTGAATATATGGTTGTCTATCTCTAAGGAGGAACCTTTCTGTTATTTATTCGAAAGATAATAAATAATATCCTCATGTTTATTTACAAGATATATTGACTTTGAAATCATGTACCTACAAATTTTTTAAAATCTAAAATGATTTATTTTTAATTAACTAATTCAAACCCAACAATTAATTTAATAAAATTCACCATGATTAGCAGACAATTAACTACAAAGAAAAATTTAATTTCGTTTTATTCTTTCTCAAATTAGTTAATAGACTGATTGATTTTGTGAAAATACTATTAAGACAAAAATTCAAAAACAAAGATTCGATATTCGGCTAAACATATTAGGCATTGCCTCACTCTCTCTTCAGTGTCTAGAATTATAGCTATGTAATTTAATTATTTTATAAAAAAGGAAGGGAAATTATGAAGGAAATATAGATTTATAAAAAAAAAAATTTGTTTATTTAAATAATAATATGGTTATATACATGATAATCGAGATTATAAAATGACTGAAGTATCTTCGTCCTGATGTTGGATGAATTACCACCCATGACCTTTCGCAATGCCAATGCCTCCAAGACCAATACCTCCAAGACCAATACCGTTTCCAATAGCGATACCGTGTCCAAGACCAACACCATTTCCAAGAGCGAGTCCATTTGCAAGACCAACACCGTTTCCAAGAGCCAGTCCATTTCCAAGACCAATTCCGTTTCCGAGACCGATTCCGCTTCCGAGAGCAATTCCGGCACCGTAGCCGACTTGGGCAACATTAGAGGCATAAGAAATGGCAGGGGCAGCCGCAACAGCAACAGGAGCAGCTACAGCAACTGGAGCGACGGCTTTAACAGGAACTGGGTGAACTCCGGGGGTTTTGTGGACGACAGCGTTGAATCCGTTGATACCGTCAGCGGTGTATTCGACGACACGTTTGCTGCCATCGGGTTCAACAAGACTGTAAGAACCTTGGACAACATCTCCGTGACGGACTTCGCTCTGGGTCTTGGCATCTCCAGTATAGGGATCATTGACACCGTAGTTGAAGGCGTAGTTAGCGGGTGCGGGAATTTTGGCGAGCACAGTGGGAGCTGCATGGGCTACAGCAACGGGAGCTCCGACGATTCCTCCATGTCCACCCCAAACTCCACTTGCACTAGCGACAGCCACAAGGGCGGCAAGGACGACAAACTATTTAATAAAATAAACAAAAAAAAAATATTAATTTTTAATTCTATCGTTAACTATATATTAATTTCAAAATCAATATAATATTACCTTAGCAGCCATTTCGAATGTTTGTCACTCTTCTGAGAATAACTGTGTCCCTCGTAGCGCCAATTCCCTCTTTTATACTTGCCTTTTTCCGTGTTCCCTCCCCTGCCACTCGCTTTTATTGACCATTCAACATCAAGGACATATCCACCATCCCCTTACACTATTATTTGATATAGCATTTCGAGTATGACTTAAAAGCTGTGCAGTTCTTTATTAAACTTCATGTTGCTCTTTAAGTATGTTTATAATCTCGCTTGGTACATTATTTTACAAGTTTCCAAAATAATTTTAAAAACCATTTCACATAGGTATATATTTATGATTTTTAAAATTAATAATAGATTTTGATTTAATAGAACCCGCTTTCTTTTTTGAAGAATACAATACAATTTTTGGACATTTGAATCATTAATTTCAGTGTCTGCTTTGATAAATGTCATGGCATCTACATTTCTCATTCTTTTTTTTCATTATTATTTATTTTATATAATACCTTGATTTAGTTTATTATTATATTAGAACCTTCAGATTCTTCTCTCTTTTAGCCAGTTCTAATGTAGTTTTGTGTCTTTGCGAGTGAATGTGCGTTTGTGAGAATATTGTCGTTTAAATTTCTAATAAGTGTGTGAGGGACTTGAACGCGTGTTCAGTTGTGGAAATCGGAAATCCTGCTATATTCTCAACCAATTCGAAAAGCCCTTATACCATGATAGTTCATAATTTAAATTTCAACAAAAATTTTATTTTACAAAATCCTTTAAATTTATTAATATTTTTTATTATTACCCATTTTATTTGCATTACTCAACAATTTGAATGAGATTCTATTTGTAAAAATGGAAATTTTTTTACTTAACAATAGTGAAACGATTAAAACTAATAAATAAATAAAAAATAAAAATATTTTTCCGTTTTTCATTAATTTTCCTGTCTTTATTAGAGAAGACGACCATTTTTAAAATGATTTTATATATAATATATAAAACAAACTGTTTCACTGTATGTAGTATGTAGGTTTTATTTCTAGTCAAATTAAATTACACAATATTAAATTAACATCTATATACTGAACTTGAGAAGAGATTATTCACTCTATGCTGAAATTGCAAATAAATGTAATTAATATTGTTTATAAATTTTATTTTATAAAAATTCTATTTAGCAAATTTTTATAAACAACTCGACCACCGAAAGATCACATTTTTATTCTCAAAAATAAAATAATTTTTCATCACTTACTCTTTTTGCTAGATTAATTACTATTTAACCATCAATAATTTATTGTAAATAATTTAAGCTTGATTTACAGAAAAAATCTATAAAAATAAAATATAAAATACTTTAATGCTCATGGCAGATCTTTTTAATGAAGAAGTAACAAATGAACTAAATTAAAATTCATTCAAATCATTTATTTATAAATCAAACTATAGATTTTTCCAAAAAAATTTAAATTTAGGGCCTTATTGTGAACCGCGATTGGAATTATGTGTACACGTATTTGAAATTATTTTGGAATTAATTAGATAATGCCCCTTCATCTATTGTCTTCTACTTGGAAATGAAAGTGGAATTGGAAGTAGGTGTACACTATATTAGGTCGCTGTTCATCCCTCGCTTATTCCTAATTAATGCTTATGAATTTTTTAGGGTTTCCACGTAGACCAAAATCCTTTTAATCCTGCATTGTAGTCTGTACCATGTGTCCCATAGATAAAAGATAAATCAGCCGCAGTGTAGGACACTGCAAATCATCTCTATGCTAGATTTTTTTTTGAGAAAATGCTCAATATTTAGACTAGAGTTAAATATACTAGTATAATTTGAGGCAAAATTCAATTATAAATCACTAGAATACAATCCTGCCTTAATTTCTAAATTGAGAGAAAGGGTGAGCTCAAAAAGCGATTCTTCTGATTCAGAAAAACTTAAAAAAAAAAAAATTATTTTGAATATGCATATAAATTTAAAATTAACATTAAAGTATTAAGTGAAAATAGTCTATATTGTAGCTTAGATAATATCCTTATTATTTAGTCAAATATTTAAAATTTCATATCTTGAAAAAAAAAATATTTCTAAAAATTCAGAAACTCCAGAAAACAAAGAAAAATTTAGAAAAAGTTACCCTCTGTGTCATATATACTTACGATAAGTAAGTATTTTGCTTTTTTTTGTTCATACTAAATTTTCTAGTTAAAACATTTTCTCTATTCAAAAGTAAAGATTTAAGTTTATGGGAAAATTTAGGGAATGGCTTTTGAAGTTGGGAAATTATAAAATTCAGAGAACATGAAAGCAGGGAAAAATAATATTATTAATAATAATATTCTGAAAGTTTCTAAAAGGCATTAGTTCAAATCAAGTGTTTTTTTCTTCTGAAAATGTGTTATATACCCTATTCTTTTATAAATGTTATTAAAAGTTTGATAATTATTTATAATCTTTGTGAAAATTCAAAAAATCTCTTAAAATTGTATTTTTTTATCCTGGGATTTTAAAATCTGTAAGCTATGACTGACGAAAAACATGAAAGCAAGAGAAGAAATTTAATCCGAATAGAAGAAATTTAATCCGAAAAATTGTAAAAAGAGTCAAAAAAGACTAATTTATATAAAAGTTCAAATTAACTATAGTATCAGAGAGTCATAAATATCATGAGAGATTACATCGAGGGGTGAACCACGACCTAAATTCGTGTACATCTACTTCCACTTTCACTTTCATTTCCAAGTCGAAGACAATAGATGAAGGGGCATTATCTAATGAATTCCGAAATAATTCCACATAATTCCAAAGACGGTATACACCTAATTACCATCGCGGTTCACCTCTCGGATTACACTCTACTAAATCCGAATTGTTATGGATGTTGTTTTTATTTGTCAAAAAGGTTGTAATCATCTCTTCGGGAATGGAATGCGTGAGAAAAAATGCAACTTGGGCCAATTCCTTGTGCTCCGAGGAGACTTAATTAAATTTTGTTCTATCTCTATCTCCTAATTCTGGAGCTTCTCATATATTATTATAATTTACAATTTATTTGTATATTGTGTATATCTAACATATACCCAGTGCCGGCCTAAGGACAACTTGCGCTCTAGGCGAGTTTTCGTTTGGCGCCCCTAATTTTTTTTTTCGTTTACGATAAAATGCGCCAGAATGCTTTTGTACCATGCTAAACATAAAAATAAGTCATAATTCGAAATTTGCCTCAGGCGGCCGCCTAGTTGCCTATGCTTCATCCGGCTCTGTCTATGAATCTTTGTCACTTTTCTGAGAACAACTGTGTCCCTCGTAGCGCCAATTCCCTCTTTTATACTTGGCTTTTTCCGTGTTCCCTCCCCCGCCACTCGCTTTTATTGACATCAAGGACTTATTCACCATCCCCTTACACTATCATTTGATATATATTATTTCGAGGGAAACTTACTTTGTGAAATTTAATCGCTTGATCACTTCAGTGCAGTGTACGTGAATTTCCATGTCGCTATTTAAGTTTTTTATAATCTCACATAGGAATTTTTACACAAGATACCGAAATTCTTTTAATATTTTATTGTTAAATTTAATAGAATATGTTATCTTTCAACGGTTTGGAAGCTTTTTTTTTAATAAAGTTTTGAAGCTTTCCTTAATTTATAGGTAATTTCCTTATACTTCAAATGGTATTCACTTCATATCATTTCAATTTTTTAATTACACCCCCTCGGGCATCGAACCCGAGTGCCAGTAAAAGCAATCCGGGCCATCTGGCTCACCTGCGAGATGCGAACCTCTCCGACATATGTAAACGCGTTAAATATTTTACTCAAAGATTGTTATATTAATTTCTAAAATTTCGCGATCTAGTGATTCTAAATTTATTAGGGTGCATATGCGAAATTTCGTACAAATCGATTAAAGCGTCTAGAACTTATATTATACTTTGTATGGTAAAGTAAAAATTTAACTGTTACATGTATGTGGGATTTGTACCTCCCCCCAACTTAACTATATGAGATCCTTTATTCTTTCCCCTACTACTATATTTGGAAATTTATAGATAGATATATTTTTAAGGTCATAATTCATTCGACCTCTAGTAATAGTTTTTACATTTGACTATTATTATTATTATTCATCTAAGTAATTCTGTCTAATGTCTTTTTTGTTGTCATTGCCATTATTTTCACAACTAGTCGTCGTTGCCATTTCGCCTATTAAGGAAAGTAGCTTTTTTTTAGCTGCAGCTTCGAGCAATAGAGGCTGGCTGGCTGGTTGCCTTCCTAAAGAGATCGCTGGAAATTTTGATGCCAGCTGTTTTGCATGTAGTCGACTGATTTCCTGAAACTGAAACTTGCCTGCAGCCAAGGCGTTGCACACTATTTATTCTTGATCTTTGCAATGGCATTGGCTGTTCACTTTTTAAAGCATCCAATAATTTTTTCCTCATTATAATTAAAAAAAATTTATTATTATTTTTATTTTAATAAACTACTATCAATAGTCATATATTTTAATAAGAATTTTACAATATTTTTACATAATTATTTGATAATTAAATAATATTAATAATAATAATAATAAAACAAGTTCAAGTCTCTCTCTTTTTGTTCGCTCTCGGATTGGGAATTTCAAAATCACTTACTTATCTGATTTGTCGTTCCGTGATCTCACTTCACTGTTAGAATGGTGAATTGTATAAAAATTGTAACGTTGCAAATCATTATTTATTAAATTTCTTCCAGAACTTAAGTGACTTGATTTAAATTTTTCATTATTATTTTATTATTTTTTATTGTTTTATTATATTTGTGACAAAACGAACCCTTCAATTTAATGAAAAATCATTATTTATGTTCGCCATCATTTCCCCGTTTTTTTTTTGTTTGGTTTTGTTTTTCAATTTTTGTAAAAATGACTCAAATGATTTTTTTTAAGTCGTTGTTTCTATTAAAGATTAAATTATTTACTTTTTGTTACCCTGAAGAAGTAGAGAATAAATCTCCGAAACGTCGGTTTAACAAATAAATGTAAAATAATAAAACCTCTATAGTCTTATTTTTTTACAACCACCGTGGACTGCTTTCATCAACATCCAATTGCATATTTATACCAGTCCGTCTCCTAAAGAAAAACTCTATCAATTAAATTATTTATTTTATTAATTTCTTCATTCAAGTTTTCTCAGGAGCTTAAAAATAATTTTAAAAATTTTATCGTAGGTACCTAATACGTAATAGCTTGCTCAAAGATTTTTTCAAGACCTATACTTTCTCAATTTCGAACTTTAGACATCGTTCCGAAAAACTTGGTTGCTTTTGTAGCCCACTTACTAGTATAATACTTAAAAGCCTAGTTTGCTATTTTCTAGAGTTCTAGATCATTGATATCTCTAACAGAATATAAGCAGCATCGGGTATATAATCATAAATTTACGTAAAAATAAAATGGACTTAGCTTAAACTGCTGTCTACACAAAATTACTTTCAATTATTAACCCGCAAAAAACATCTTTTTTTTCAAAATATTTAAAATTGAATGAAATGATTAAATAGAGGTACCCTAGTAGTTAGACTCTAATGACGAGTTATTATTAGACTGTTATTTTTGGGGTTACTATTTTTAAGTGTTTAAGCTAAGGGCATATTATTATCGACGTCGATTTATGATTATATATGTTACACGATGCTCCTTCTATTCTATCGCTAAAATTGGAAGCAAATCAAATTTTTATAACGTTTAACAATGATATTTTGCATGGGAAATTTAACGAACTAATTAAATCAATTCGTAAGTTTTTATTAAAACCAATACGCCAGATCTTTTATGTCTAAAAAAAATTAAATTAATTTTGTGTCTGCATTTCGATTTCTGTTTCTACCTACGCTTGGGCATGATCTTAAAAATTGATTCTCTAATTTCCATAAAAAAATGATTATAAATGAAATGATAATTCAATATTCATTTAACATGCTAAAAATCTTGTTAAAATTTTTCTGAAGAATTTAATCTGAGAAAAATTCAGATAACGTTGAAATATTTTATGTGATGCATACTGACTGCTATAACGATCTTTGAAATATGAAGTCATAAATTCTCTGAAAGAACCTTGTGCTTTTCACAGAGATTCCCTTTATAGGTTTTAATAGGCGTGCTCTCGCAACAGGTGCCAAAGGTTGAAACTCAATTTCTATAAAGAATTTTAATTGCTATCCCATTCAATAGAATTTATTATGCCCAAAAACTTGATATCATTATTATACACACAAATCGATTCCCCGTGGTATGTGATATAAATCTTGTATATAACTAAATATAAAAAATTTACATTTTTTCTTTTTTAAGTCAGAAAGATAACTTTTTATTTGTTACAAATGCAATTTACATTAAATCAAATTATTTGTATAAAATTTTATTATCCTTTAGAAAACCAAGTGCCTCAGGGAAGAGGGAAAGGTTTGTCAAAATGTCTTCGGGCATTCTCGGTTGCTTACGAACACGTACATATTATGTAGTATAATTAGGGGGATAGCTAATTCAAATTAAAAACAAAAAATCATTTATCATTATCTACCATTTTGGTCAACATATACATATAAAAGATCTGTAAAATTTCAAAAATTAGATGCTCGGAAAAATTTAATAAATATTATAATAAATTCTAGAATTATTTCTGTTTCCTCTTTAGAAGAAATTCTTCTAAATTTATAAATTATTATCTAAAAAATAATAAAAATCTTAGAATAGAATACCATATATAGAAAAACTTACATTTCTCCATATCCCTTTACTTTCAATGTTTTGTGAAAGTTTTTTTTTTTTTTAATGCAATCGAATGCAAGAAGGGGTGCACCAGTAAAGATGCAGCCCCTATGGATCTCGAAAGACCCTTGCATTACCGAAGAGAAGGGAAAGTTGATTAAGTGAGAGGGTGTAGACGTAGGTGTCTATGCACTCCGGTTTTGAAAGTTTGAAGATTATAGGTGCTGGGAGAGAGTTCCAGTTTCTTGAAGTCATGGGGATATATGTATTCGCGAATGAAGTGGTCCGGCACTTTTCTAATTTGACCGCGAGAGAGTGTTGGGAGTCGGCAAAACGCGTGCTACGTGCTTTGGGGGGAATTATTGATTTTATCTCATCAGAGCACCTGCCGTGATAGTATCTATAGAAAAGGGAAAGGGCAGAGACATTTCTTCGATGAGCCAGCGAGTCGAGGGAGTCGGTGAGGGTAGAATCGTCAATTAGCCTGACGGCTCGTTTCTGAATTGCATCCAGGGTAGCAAGAGAATATTTTGAGGCTCCTCTCCATAGATGAGAGCCGTATTCGAGACAGGGGCGGGTTTGGGCCTTGTAGATGGTGAGAAGTTGTCGGGGTTTGTAAAATAGCTTGGACCTGAATAAGAAGCCAATCTTCCTTGCTGCAGATTTCGCCACAGAGAAGATGTGTTCATTCCAAGACAGGTCAGATGCGACAGAGACGCCCAACATGGATTAGGCTGTCACACATTTTCAGGGTATTCGAATCGAAGTGAATATCAGGGAAATCTTTATTTTCGCGCCTAGAAATTAGACAACAGTGAGTCTTGTTTGAATTAAAGTTAACTAAATTTTGAGAGACCCATTTATTCAGTTTGTCTAGGTCGAGAGTAATTGAGGAGGCAACATTCATTCGATTATTCGGGAGTGAGGGTATGCCGTGTAGAGTGCTATCGTCGGCGTAACAATGAGTGGGGTTTGCCGTTTGATCGATAAGGTCGTTTATATAAATTAGGAAGAGTATGGAGGAGATTACAGAGCAGGTTGCTTTCGCGACACAAAATCAGACAAAGAACATACTTTTTTAAACGACCTAAAAATTCTGAAATGTAAGTAATATAATAATATAATATAAAATTAACTAGTAATTTATTTCTTTGATTTTTATATGTTAATTCTTTAATAATTTAATTATATAGCTAAAGAGAGCGGTTCCCGCCATTTTATTGCCCATTCCGAACCGCCAGAGAGCTCTGTAACTCGTATACGCTAAAATACATTGACTCCTTATGAGCCTTTCACTCTATATTACTCTATGGAAAAAACCTTCTTGTTCGTCAACCTGACCACCAAAACCTCAACAAGAAAATGAAAATTGAAATAATAACAATGGAATAGCTTTAAAAAAAATAATACTTTTATTTAAAATATGACTTCAAAAATAAATACAGTTCATTGGAATAAATAGTCTTTTAGAGTGGTTATCTTAACCGTAGATGGTCTTCTGAGCGAGAGGAGCATAGCCGAGAGGAGATCCGTGGGCGGCATATGCGACAGGGGCGCCGTGGGCGGCATAGGCCACTGGGGCTGCGATCTTAGCTACTGCAGGAGCATAAGCGGCGTATTTGGCAACGGGAGCGGCGTAGGCTACGGGGGCGGCGACGGCTTTGACGGCCACGGGGTGAGCAGCGGGTTCACGGTGGACAACGGCGTTGAATCCATTGTGGGGATCAGCGGTGTATTCGACAGTACGTTTGGTGCCGTCAGGTTCGACAAGGCTGTAGCTTCCTTGGACGACGTCTCCTTGACGTTCTTCGTGTTGAGATTTGGAGTCACCAGTGAGGTGGTCTTGAATGTCGTAGGCGTAGCTGTAGGATGGGTTGGGGTCGTAGTCGGTGTCGACGGCGACCTTACCGTAGGCAGGGGCGGCGGCATAAGCAACGGGGGCAGCAACTTTAGCGTATGCGGGAGCGGCATATGCGGGGGCGGCATAGGCGGCGTGTGCCAAACCATAGGCGGGGCCGGCGGCGTAGGCACGCGCGGCAAGAGGTGCCCCTGGGGCGTAGACGGCGGGGGCGCCGATAACTCCAGCTTTAGCGACAGCCACGAGGGCGGCGAAAACGATCACCTGCAAAACATCAACAAGATCTTTAGAAAAGACAAACTAAAATGTCTACTCTAATAGCGTTTTCTGTTCGACTTTCAAAATATACCGACTAACATCATGGCTCGACTAGTTTTAGCATAATGTTTATTTAGGTTCCTAAGGGCCAGTTGTATGTCGGTTGGTAAAGTCTTTGTAAAGTTGACAAAGGGTAAAACCTTAGAATTCATCTTCTGCCCGGCCGGATGGCCAATCAGATGACACGCACTTTCATCTGATTGGCCATCCCACCGGGCGGTGAATTCTAAGGTTTTACCCTTTGTCAACATTTACAAAGACTTTACTAACCGACATACAACTGGCCCTTAATCAACAATGTGGGAAAGTGTACACTAAATCAACAACAGAAAACGTTAAAAGATATCTAAAAATAAAAATCACTAAAAAATGATTTATATATATATATTTAACAAAAACAAATCTAAAAACACTTAAATAATAGTAATAGTACGGTATGAGATTATTTATTGTTACGAGCTTTGTTTCATAAAATTACTCGTGCGATAAAACATGCCTATATATTTTATGCATTTTAAAAAACTTTATCAAAACATTTTATTTTTGGACAAATGCTTTGTTAAAAATGTTTACTTGTTTGAATGAAAATATAAATTGAGCTTAAAAGAGAGTCGAGTTTACCAATGAATGAGATCATTTGTGGTGAATGGTTAGCACACTTAAAGTACAAATGATAGTGCTATGATGTTGAACCGATTCCGATCAGGCCCCTCCTTGTTTGACATTTCATTATTATTATTATTATTTAATTTTTTTTAATTTAAAATCACTGCTTAATAGAATTAACTGCCTGGAAGGCAGGGCGGGCACGCGACAACTCACTTTTAACCCCATTTCATTGGATGCCTCTTTATCCCTTAATGTTTGTTATTAAATAAATTATTAATAAACCGATATTAAGCAAATCGGTGTTCGCGTTATTAATTAAATAAATTATTTATATTTATTAAGTAGACAACTTGTTTCTTGTAGTACACTTTATATTTTTAACGAACCTACCAGCTAGTTTGAATTTATTGAGTTTAGAAGTTCAATTTATAGTTTCCTATGTATATGTGCGTTTACTATAGCTATTGTGGACCTAAATCAACTCTATACAAAAGTTTCCACTCAAATCGACAAACTAGGTCAGAGATCAAGTTTTCATAAAAGTCTTTCTGCAAGTTTTGAAATTTCTATTTAAATACAGGTCGACTTAAGTAAACGTGTACAGTGTAATTCACACTTAAGAATAATTTTATGTTAACAAATCAACGAGTGTCTTATCATTGATACAAATAAAAATAAGCATATATGTATACAATATCTATGTATAATATTTATAATATAATTTATTAAAGGCTATCGTTTCGAAGCCTTGTCTTAATTCTGAGTCTTTTTATTAGTATTATTATTATGTTGTCTTTTGAGCACTAAGTCTAAATTTAATTTTTATTTCTTTTACGTGAACACTCACTACTCGAACCCGAATGATTCATTCACGACTTAATGCTCAAAAGATGACAAATATATTTATAATGATAAACAAGACTGAAGAAAAAGTCAAGGCTTTCAAAACTTTAATCTCAAACAAAAAAAAATTATATATATATCAATATATAAAATGTTAGGATTTCTGTCGCCTGTCTGTAGATTTGTGTTCATAATAGACGCCCAAACAAAAGGCCATATATTCCCCAATGTATTTCCCTACGCCAAAAACAAACCACCCAAAATGCAGGGAGAGGCTCAAAAAATGAAAATTCTAGAACTTTGGACCAAACTCAACTAAACTTTGTATACATAATCTATATGCCTCCAAAAGACTATAAATGCAAAAACTAACCACCAAAATGGGAGGGAGGGTCAAAAAAATTAAAATTCTAGGCCTTTGAACCAACCTTAACAAAAATGTGTATACATAATCTGTAAAACCCTTAGAGAACTCGAAATGCAAAAATCAACTACTTAAAATGGAGGGGAGGGTCCAGGAGGCCAGGATAGGCTTGGTGGGGTGGAGGAAGATCTGAGACAGGGAGTCCAGGGGTCGAAGTCCCTCGGCTAGCAAGAGACCCTCTGAAGGGTTTCGGGCTTCGCAGCTAGTATGTATATATTAATTTACATATACATATGTGTGCATGTGTGCTTATTTTTTCGCAACGATTAGAGGACATCCTCTTATATTTGTTTATATAAAATCAATAATTCTGCTACTCTAAAACTTCATTTCATTTTTTTAACACTTTTGTTCTAGTTAAAGCAACTTATTCTCAATTTCAAAATGTCTATTAGAAACAAATAATCTAGATTTTCAAATTGCAAAAACGATATTGCCACTTTTTGTTTCACTCTCAAGCACTGTCACTGTTCACTGTCACCACCTACCTTGTAAGCCATTGTGTGTTGTTGGATGGATCTGTGTGTCGGTTCCAATAGTTTGCAGCTGGACCAGCCCGGGTCTTTATACTCCTGAAGCTTGGGGTTGATTTCGCAAGTCGCCCCCCTCGCTTTGCGGTTCCTCAGCCAGCTCTCTGCAGAGATACAGAGATAGAATTCAGGGCCTTTCACTGAACGCTGTTGGCCGGCTGTCGAAACCACTTGGGTGCCCTTTGGTCCATTGCGTTAGTCTTAGCTAGGCTCTGACCCCAACAACCCCCTGGCCCTGAAGACCCCCACAATCACGATGGAGTCATCAGCGGCCTTGAAATCCTCACAAAATTATTTGAAAAATTATTTCTATATCTTTATTATTATAATTTTCACAAATACTTGCAAGGGAATTTTTCAAAGAAATGAATTTCAAAATATTTAGATTTGAATAATTGATTAATTCTTTTTAAATATATATATATTACTTATATTGCTATTTTCAATCTTCGTTTGACTTAATAGATAACAATACTTGTTCAATAAATTTATCAGTTATTTTTTCTTTAATTATCATTAATAAAGATGAGTTTTTGTAGTACCTACTCATCATGATGAAATGCGTATGCCCCAACATTAAAAACTATTTGGCCTTGTAATAATTTTACATTTTTTTTATTGAATCCTAGAATTCTGTTAAAAACAAAGTTATAAAAAAAAAATAATCAATTTTTTTGAAAGCAATTTTGGTTCTCGAAATTTATTTTTTTGCTTATATTTCGCGGTAGGTACCTTCAATAATAAAAATTAAAGAAATAACATTTTTGCTCTGACTGAGGTCTTCTAACAACAATATATTTAAGGCCAGGCGCAAAAATGTACACTGCGAAAATTTCATCAAAAGAGCAATAATCCCGAATCGCTGAGGGATGTTTTATTTCCCAATTAATCGGAACTCCTTTACAATAAAATTCAATAAATCTATCAAATTGAAAGTTTTTTGCCGAGAGTAGCAGAATTTTTATATATTGAAGGAGACAATAAAAGAGTGTCTTCTGCTGGAATTATAAATTTTATTTATTTATAACGAAACTATAGTCTCGTTATAAATAAATAAAATTTATAATTCCAGCAGAAGACACACTCTTTTATTGTCTCCTTCAATAAATAAATCTATTAGCAAATTTTCAAAAAATCCTGCTTTTTATTTTAAATTTAAAAATTCCATTATTTTTGAAATTTCCATTATAATTAAATTTAAATATAATTTCAAATTTTCTACTGTGATCTACAATTGTAATATCTTATTTATTATTTTTTTAAAAACAAAAAGAATAATTAGTCTCAAAGTGCAAGGTTAACACATGCAGGTCATTTTCGAAAACTAGTTCAAACACTGACGAGGAATATATAATAGCAAAATATAATCTCTTATTGCAAAATGCTTCTTTTTTTTCATTAACTTCTTAAACAAATATTTAATTAATAGTGCGTTATATTGGATGTGGATAACGTGTCGCCTTAGGCATGCATTTCATGGCTCACTAGCACCGTGGATTATCCGCCTATAAATATACTATAACTAGACGTTTCATTTGAAATTTCTTTTAACAAATAAATACATATAAATCTTTCAATTGTCATTTGAATCTTGGTACAAATATTCAACTTATTATTACAATTTGTTCAGCTCATTAGCAAATACTCTTGATAATGTAGATTTTTTTTTTTTTTGAAATTTTCGAATTTTTCAACCAAAAGATCTGGAAGTCCAAAATCTAATCGGATCTTTGTTTTGGAAATACAAACGCCTTGCAGCGTACCGGGTAATTTTTTGGCTTTTCGGCCTTTCTAGCCATAAGCCATTTACGATACTATTTATTATTTTTAAATTTGTCCCTGCCCCGGGGGGGGGGGGGTAATTTTTAATTTAACAGTGTTTAAAAAAAAATTAAAACACTATACTATATGTAGTTTTTTGGAGACGGGCTGATTGAAATCAAAAGAGAAGAAGACCAAAGATAATGAAAAGTAGAAATTCCTTTTGAAAAAAATCATTCGAACGTTATTTTCAATCTAAAAAAAAGACGTTTCGGAGTATTTTACTTCCTTCTTCAAGGTTTAAAGATATCAATGTAGGATGCTTGTATTCACACTTTTCTTGTGCTTGTTTGCTGTTATAACTTAATAACATATTATTTGAAAAAGTAAAGAAAATTTTTAAAAAGTTTCTAAAAAATATTTCAAAATTTTCTTTACTTTATTTAAAATGTTTCACCAAGAACCCACACCATTCTCACTTAACAAAATTAATATTATTTGAAAATGAGATTTTAATGGCTGTATCAATAATATATTTTTATAACTACTCTGTAATATTATAATACAAATTTAATTAAGGTACATGAATTACATATTAATTTCTTCAATCAGGAATTTATTCACTTTTAAATGTACATATTATACGTACATACATAACATCCCAATAATTGGCTAAAAAGTTAAAAATTCAAAAAAGAACATAAAATAGAATTTTTTCTTTTTATGAAATAATTTTCAGATATTTGTTTTCCATTAAGATCAAAATATTTTTTATATAATCCTAATTGTGTCGCGAGGTGTATGTACTACTTAGTTAAAAGATGGATCTTAATGGCAAAGTATAAAACCAAACATGGAAGCATGTATTGTTAATGAATGCTTCTTAAAGGTTGTGCTTATAAACTTCAGTGTCCCTTTTAAATCCTGAAGAAGTAGGGAATATTCTCTTAAACTTTAATTTTTAATTGATTGTATTTTAATCGGCATTTGTACTTTTTTTTTTATCTTTAGACACCCTATCCATCGAATCTCCATTAAAATAATATTTCTAATTTATTTAATTTTTATTTTTGTAAAAACCTAATTTAATCAGTTTGAATTATTATGAAAAAGAATCATCTCTTTTTTTCTAAATTGGGACAAGATATTCCACGATGTTGTCATTTTGATCTCGTGATAAAGATAGAGTAATAATTTTGAATTGCATCGGTTCCCACAATCCACTTAAAAATAATATACAATTATGTTCCTGGGGACGAAACGCAATTGAATTAGCTTGTCGATTTTTCTATTATTCTACCAAAGTAGTATCCGGTAGCCTATTTATTGATTGGAATTTAATTCGCGCAATGAATGAACCAAATGAACCAACCAATATTATCCTTCTAAAATCCTAATTATGCGGCCGGTGTCGATTGCCTCATGGTCTCGGGCGCGCAGCCTACTGCCCCCGGGTACTTTGTGCGTGAAAGAAAGGAACACCAGGTGGAGGAGGAATTTTATAAAAAAGCCTGTCACTCCAGACTTCACTTTATTATTTATCGATACTTTGCAGCGGGCGACACGCTTTTGATCATTTGATTACTGTCACCACATGGAATAAATAGACACGATATCCCCTATAAGTCAACTCTTTTATTTTCAATATTTTTTATATTATTAAAATATAATAAATTTTTTTTTAAACTTAATTTCTAAAAGACTATATATTAAATTTAAATGCATATAATAACATAAATTGTTAATTATTTATCATCTGAATAAATATTATTAAAAAGACTGAGATTTTTTAAGACTCAATTACGGCATTCACGCCAAATCGGACGGTTTGAAAAATTTTAATTTTTGATTTCCTTCATTTTTTGACATTTTTTAGTACCCACCAAAAAACTCTTTCTGGTAAATTTTGAAATTTTTTTGATCACCGGTTTAAAAGATATCGAATTTCCGTTTTTCGCTCATAACTTCAAAAATGGTCCAAATTCAATTTTTTTTTAATTTTGGTTTTTTTACATACTTTTTAGAAAGAAACTGTTTGTACTCTTCGATTTTTATGATAATTTTTTATTTTTAACTTTTAAGACCGGGTTGATAGTGGTCCTATAATAATTACTATTTTTTTTTTTCGATTTTTGAAAATTTCGAAAAAAATTATTCGCTATTAAACATTATTAAAACCACTTTTTTGGTGTTGAGTTTTCTTTTTTTAGTTATTTCGTATGATTTTTATCGTTAACAGGTGTTTAAAATAAATAATTAGTATTTTAGTTTGTTGAAAGAAAATCAAAATCAAAAATCGAAAAATCGAAAAAAATAGTAATTATCATAGGATCTCGGACTATCAGCACGGTCTTAAAATTTGTAGAATAAATAGAAGTTTAAAATAAAAAATCGAAGAGTACATACAGTTTCAAAAACAAGATTATAATGTTCAAACTCAAAAATCGCATATAAAAACAACTTTAATTAATTTTTTGGGATTTTTTCTAAAAAGAAGTAAAAACAAAAATTAAAAAAAAAAAAGATTTTGAATTTGGATATTTTCCAAGAAGTTATGAGCGAAAAACCGGATTCGATATCTTTTAAATCGGTGATCAAAAAAATTTCAAAATTTACTAGGAATAGTTTTTTGATGGTTACTAAAAAATGTCAAAAAATGAAGGAAATCAAAATTTCAAAATTTTTCAAAAAATAAAAAATATTTCTTCCTCTAAAATCTAAAACTCTAAAATTAGGTAACATTATCAGAAATTAGATAGATTACAATTGGATGTTGATGAAGGCAGTCCAAGGTGGTTGTAAAAAAATAAGACTATATCAGTTTTATTATTTTACATTTATTCGATATTCATTTCATTGATATACTTTCATTGACTTTTCGTTACCCTGAAGAAGGAGAGAGTAAATCTCCGAAACGTCGGTTATCGAATAAATGTAAAATAATAAAACTGATATAGTCTTATTTTTTTACAACCACCTTGGACTGCCTTCATCAACATCCAATTGTATATTTATACCAGTCCGTCTCCTAAAGAAAAACTCTATCAATTAGATAGATTATTTTAATATATACCAACGAGCTGTTCCAGGCGTGCCTTCGGCACGCCCTCTACAGCTCGGCCCTCCGGTGGACCTGGCGGGCAGCGTCTCAGCATGTGATTATTAGGTCTATAATATATATTTGTAATATTTTAGCCCCTCTTTCGCCCCACGCCCTCATTTTGGCTATTGATTTTTACAGCATACATTTTATATAGTCTTCAAAACTAACATTACAAAATTTGATCTATATCGGAGAGAGTATTAATTTTTTGCCCCCACTCACATTTTGGGAGATTGAAATTATTTTTTAGATATTTGTAAATATTTAGATATTTGCAAATAAATAACTCTCCAGTTTTCTGAAAGTGAAAATGTACAAAAAAAACTTCAAAAATTTCTATACTTGCCCCCCCCCCTTATACGCTTCCTTTGATCAGAGGAGATTTTGATGATTGATTTTTTACAGAATGATTTCTTAAAGTAATAAAGAGATAACTCTACAAAACTTAGTCCAGATCGGAGAGAGTTTTAAAATTTTTGCCCCCGCACTCACATTTTGGATAGTTGAGGGGGGGGGTCGAATTACAAATAATATTAGTCTATTTTTTAGATGTTTTCAAATAAATAATCCACAGTTTTCTAAAGAGTAAATGTACTAACAATTTCTATAATTTGCCCCCCCCCCCCCCCCTTCGCCCCCATACTGTCAATTTTGATAGTTGATTTTTACAGGAATAGTTTCATAAAGTAATAAAGAATAACTTTACAAAATTTGATCCAAGAGATAGGAGAGCGTTTAATTTTTGCCCCTACTCGCATTTGGATAGTTAGGAGTCAATTTCAAAAAATCCTGAAATTGCTTTTTAGATATTTGTATTTTATATTTTGTGGTAAAAATCTAGTAGATATCTTATCGTTCTTAATTGAAAAAGCATAATTAGTGTAAGCACTTTGCAAAGATATTTTGCCACTTTTGGCCCTTTTTAAGGGTCGAATTTCAAAAAATCCTGAAATAAGTCTTTAGATATTTTAATTTAGTATTTTTATAAATGCAAATACTTAGTAGACATTTTATCGTCCTTAAGATATATCGCATAATCAGTGAAAACACAATTTTGCCCCCTTTGACCCCCTTAGGGGTCGAATTTCAAAAAATCCTTTCTTAGTGATCCCCTATGTCATAGATGTAATATCCTCTCCAAATTTCATGTTTCTATGTCCAGTGGTTCTGGCTGTTTTGATGATGATGAGTGAGTGAGTGAGTGAGTGAGTATCGGGCAAAGAATTTTATATATATAGATAATTTACTAAAACTAATTATAATCTTAATAAATATTATTACAATTTAATTATATTAATTGTTTTCTCATGTGAGTTTTGTTAAATAGTTATCTAGTTTTTTGAAAGTTATTTCAGAATCGGAAAATCTGAATTGACATAAAATAAACAGAATATATTGTAATGTTATATTATTCATCCAAGAAGCTGATGAGTGCACAGTAATTGATCCCATCACTAGGGAAATAATTTTATATATTTTATATAAATGCGTCGCATCCCTAAAAATTCAAACATTTAGAGTATTTTCATAAATAATAGTCTTCAAAATTTCAGGAGGATCTTTAAATTTTCAAATTATCATCAGTTATTTCAAATATTTCTATAGAAAACATTTTTTGTTTTGAAAAGTATATATTGGTCCTCGAAATGAAACAAAATTGTTCCATAGTTTCAAGGGGCATTTAAAATGATTTTTTTCCGAAAAGAGTGCTGATAGAAGGTTTGAAGTCTCTTCCTGGTATCTCTTCAAGTTCAAGCATGTCAAAAACAAGTCTAGTCGAGTTTTAGTCGAATAAAAATTGTTCTCGCTGAGAAACTATTAAAATAGTAATAATAAAATAAAAAACGAATAAATAAAGATGAATTGAGAATCTTTGGAATAATTTATCTCTAAGAAATTTCAATATAAAAGATCGAAAATAACTAAGAGTGATATAGACAAGTATAGACAAGCTTATAGCAATAGAATTAGGAGAAATTTTTGATTTTCATATAGGACAGACTGATTCATTGTGGAAGATGGTCGATTTCTATCTCAGGGACTTTGGTGGTTAAGTCAAAAGATTTAATTTCTCATTCCTACCCTCACTCACACAAAGCAGTATCCGATAATGGAGAGAGTGAATTGGGAGGAATAATGGAAGTGGAATAATTATCGGAAAAGAGGTTTTTTTTCTTTAATTAGTTTTTTCCTCTTATTAAAAACAAGGACTAAAAAGATGATCAAGGACACTCGATGGTGGAGAATAATCTCCGGAGTCGAAGCTAAAATACAATGTATACATTAATTCATGTAAAATAATTGGTTTAATAAAACTAAAAAAAAAGCAGTATCCGTTTGGGGCGAAGGTCCCAAAATATATTTTTAAAAAACTAATGTTAAATATGAAAAATAATGAAAATTTGCAAAAAAAAGCGAAGATTAAAATACAATTTCAAAAAATGAAGGATACTTTTTTGGACAGCATCTCCTGGTTGAAAAGTCACCAACCGCCACTGGTAGTTACTATATAAAGTCTAATTTTATTTTTTGAGATTATAGATTCGAAAGTTTTGGTTTTATATTTTTTATTTGAGCATTAAGCGATATTTAAATATCTGTTCGGATATTAATTTAGCACTGGCGGTTCACTAGACATTCATATTCGAACTTAATGCGCTCTAGCTTAGCATCCTGAAACTATACAGACTCATAGATCTTTAAAGACAATCATAAGCTACTTTTTGGATAGCTAACCGTTCGAAATTATATATGAAATTGGCTAATACAGTTCTCCCAATCTTCGTCTTTTTGAATTCATTTCAATGGATGTGATTGGGGAAGCTCTTTATTATCTCTAGAATTTCGTTCGCTATTTTTCTGACATTAGTCAAATAACTTCGATTGAAATCACTTAGATCAGACATTTTTAATGAGACATTCTTATTAAAATGCGAAAAACGTTTCGAACCCTAATTCCGGCATTCCTGTACTAGCAAAGATTGACCAATAATTCAATTATTCGAAAATACTTCTCATTAAGTACTAACCGTATATTTATTTAATTTATTCCACCTTGTACTGAATGTTTATTCTACTAATCACCTATTCTATTACACCACTTTCCTTACTGTTTATGTGATATTTAATTATTTATTGCATTGTAAATTCAAATTTATTCTTTAGCTTCAAATTTATCAAAAACATTTTTACAAGATTTCTTACCACGTATATTATGTTTGATTTTCCGAACAACTTGGCTCTACAAGTCTATCCTACTTCCCTCGGTTGATTTCAATTAGTTAGAACATTTGACCTTTTGTAGTTTTTCTTCTTTTTTTTTTTTTAATTATATAATATAATAGAAATTAGTGCAATTTTATATGCCTGATTGCACTTTTTGAACTCTAATTGAGACATGTCTGTAAATGGTATGATTTTTTCTTTCATCAATTAATCTTCCTATTAGAAAAATCTAATAATAACATTAGCGTAGTAAAGTGTTTTTGCTCTAGGGTGGGTCCGTTCATTTGTTTTAATTTCTATTATTTAAAATTTTCATTTAAATCAATAAAAAAATTTTAACTAGACTGTTTCTCCCACCAAAGATTAAAAAAACGCCCAGGTCAATAATTGATAATTATCTATATTTTTTACTTTCCTTTTTTTCATAAACCTATAATTAATAGTCAAAACAGTAACAAACTAGATTTTTTTTTAAGTCTACAGGGTTTAATGTCTCGACATAGAATTTGAGTTAGCGAGTATCTCTAAGCTGCTCCACTAAATCCCTCCCTTTGGGCTTTATTTATAGCATTTCGAAATTGGCGTAAACATGTTGTGACTTGTGGGCGTATAGACAAATATATTTTTTTTTAATAATGAGTTTTAATTATAAATTAGCAGTTTTATAAAGTAATTAACTAAAATTCGAAATTTTATTATCATGTTAAGCTCAAAAATTATTATTTATGTTAAGCTCAAAAAGGACTAAACAAACATATAGAAAAATTCATTTCAATTCATTTTCAATTATAATACTCATATAAATTTGAAATATAAAAAAAATACCAATTTAATTTATTTAGGACATTCCAAAATTTGTCCCAGAGTTTAAACTAGCTTCTTCACTTAAAGAAGTTCTACTTCTGAAACTCTTGGAAGGCCGAGTTTCTGGGCAACCAATCGTATCTACCTAAGTGAATAATAGGACAGGCTGCAAAACTTGAATCTCTTGTTTGTATAATTTGTATTAATTATAATTTCTCAATTACTGTGCCCTCATCAGCTTCTTATTACTCATCACCCCCTCCCCGAAAAAATCCTGCAAGTTATATAATATAAATAATTTATTAATACTAACAACTTTTACTTAATTAGAAGCAAACTTTATTTCTTTTCAATTATTAAAAGATTTATTCACTAAATTGATCAATTTTATTACTAATACCTACCTTATTTAACTATCTCTGTTAAATTAAATGTTATCTTATTTTATATTTATAGTATTTGTGTAATATAAATAATTAATTTGTAAATTGTACTTGTTCATATCGTTATTGTTTTATAATTGATTTGAAATGAAAAATTTCACCAACTAGAACACTAATCGCTAAGTACCTATTTCTGACCAAAAACTAAATTAGCAAAAAATAAATACAAATTGGTGGAAAAGGGGGAAGCTTTTCAAGTCTCGGTACGGTCTGGCTACACCTGCCTTAGTATTAATTTAAATATAATAAAGTATTAAAAATAAATTAAAAGTCCAGTATCAAAGATGTTGTTAGATTTGTTTAATTTTGATGTTATGATAGTTCCCCCCCCCCCCCCCCACTCGGGATAAAAGCCCAAGCGCCAAATATCCTATCCGGACAGTTGACCTAATCCTTGAAATGAAATCCCTCTGACATGAATTTATCTATACAGTTAAAACAACTTTGCTTAAGTTAACAAAAAACCATGTATTGAAATTCGGCTGCTTTCTGAATAAAGTATTCAGTGCATGGCCATATTTAAAAATGAAAATCTTGGCAGATTTTAAATTTGAGTTACTTATTAAACTGAAAATATTCTCGGTTCCACCTTAGATTTTACATAATTTTCGTCTCTAATAAATGAATGATGATCTGATCTTTTCTAAAAAATCGAGATTTAATACATTTTTCTGAACGTCTATATGTGAAATTTCAGTGATGAATTTTTATTTGATAACCAAAATGGTGGTTGATGATAATTAGCACTATTACGATTTCACCAGGAACTCTAAGAACTCTAAGACAACTTCATTTTAGAAACGAGCTTGACACACTGGAGGCCAATTCTGACATTTCTTCAGCTCATCAAAAGTTTGTTCCAGTGAAAAATATTTGTATTTCAAATTTGAAAATTATAACTAAGGAATGGAAACTTCTTTCTGATGCTAAACTGTTTCTATTTAAAAAAAAAGAACTTATTAGATTTTGGGGTTTCTAACTTCAGAAGAAAAAAAATCAAATTGTTGAATGGGGAGCTCATAAATAACTTAATATAATATAAGATATCATAAGGAAACTTATGATTAATTAATAGCAAACACCTAACACACGTGTTAACAGATCTAGCGCGCTGGACTGGGAGATTGAATATACTTTATAACATCTCAGATTGCAAAATCCATTTGATGATCCATATCAGGGTTTGATATAAAAAGCGTCATGCGGACTAAACACAAAATGATGCTGGATTATAACTAAATGGATCACATCTTTTTCATTCTCTCTTGGTCCAGACTTAAGACTCAGCAGACTCCAATAGCCTCAACCAGCAGTAGTCTCGTGAATATATCTCGTTTAAAAAGCCCGATCAAAAACAATTATCGTTAATATGTTAATTATTCTTTGATATATTAATGAGAAAATTATAAATTTAGTTGTAGCTATTGAACTGAGATTCGGCACAAAAATCTGTGTTGTTGCAATATTTATTTATTAAAGGAGGATGAATAAAATTCAATTGCTTCTTCCCGGTAATCTTATCTTATTATTTTAAAATAGAAAGAATTCAATCAATCTTTTTCGGACAAATTCTAGGATTTTAGTAGAAATATTATTAAATTGCGATATCAGAGGGGATTCATGCCCCCAGGAGTCGAACCTGAGAACTAACATGCTTTCCGGGCAGTCAGCTCACACCCTCGAGACAAAAACCTCTCTCTGAATCGCAATATATGATATAAGCACAGAAATTTTTTACTCCATTCTTCTATAATGGAAATTAAAAAATTTAGCTTAAAATGAAAAAAGTTTTTCATATAAGTCCTCTTATTTAAATTTAAAACTAAAGATTTGAGCATCTTTTTTTTGAAAATAGTTGAAATGTTTTTCAAAAAATCAGCTCAGGTTCAGATTAACCAAGATATATTTTAAAATAGAAAGAATTCAATCAATCTTTTTCGGACAAATTCTAGGATTTTTTATCTTATTATATTAAACGAGCAATACTTGTATATATACTATACAGAATCGGTTTCCCGAAAACGGCTCTAACGAGTTCGCTAAAAATTGGTGAACTTATCAAGTCTCACTTAGTCGTGTATAAATTTTAATCCGATTGAAATAAAGGAAGGGGGTGTAAATTTGTCATGTCGCAAAATAAATATTTTAATCGTTCAATCTCGTCTTCGGTAAGTCGCAGAGCCTTGAAATTTGAAACTTAGGCTATTTAGAGGAAACAAGTTACCGAGCATCGCTCGGTGCTCCAGGCACTTTTTTATTAATTCAAGTGGTTAATCCAAATAGTTTGAGATCGCTACGACATTTCTTCCTCCGTGGAAACTGCGGAATCAGAATAACACCGAGTTACTAATTTATTCTGATTCCGCAGTTTCTACTGAATAAGACATGTCGTAGTGCTCTTGAAATATTTGGATTAACCACTTGAGGGTTAATAAAAAATTACTTGAAAGAAGGAAGCAAATGAATTTTATTCATCCTCCTTTAAAAATTAACATATCCAGTAGTACCAAGTCATTTAAATTTCATATTAATATTTATTATATCTAGTGTCCATATACCTACAAGCACGAAAATTCATTTTTTGGCAGGTGTACAAAATTAAATTATGTTAAAGATGATTATATTTAAATAACAGTTGGTCGATAGCCATCAGGTGGCCCAGATACTCTACAGATTGCCCTTTGAGTGTTTCTGAGCTAGTATGGACGCCCGCTGGCCTTCCTGAAAGAATGAATTGACTCTCTTGCATCATCGCACTATTAATTAACGTCGACTTCTTCATTTCTTGTCCAGTGGGTGATTTTTCCATCGAGCTAATTGAAATGAATTTGCCTTTCGCCATAGAGCTTGTTCATTTTTTTTCCTTCCCGCATCACTCCCTTTATATTTTTATATAACCACCTTGGTTCGGTTGCAAATGGCACGCTCGCAGGTCAGCAGGTCATTTTTCCAAGCAGGCAAATCACCTCTCATAAAGATATGTTTTGCTTCTCAGCTTCTTATTAGGTCTATTTTTTGTCTTCTATTCCACTTGCTATATAATTATACTTATTTTCTAGACATGGAAAATAAAAGTATTGCTACAACATAAGCAATAAAGATCTCTTCGATTTCTATAAATTAGTTTACCTGCAATCTTATTATACAATAAAAAGAAAAAAGAAAAGTTTAAATAACAATATCTACATTGAACAATTGTATTTATTCAAAAATACTAGTAAACAAATAAAATAGGAAATCGAATTTCTTGATATATTTTTGAATTGTTTAGCTTGTCTCTATAGACGGTATTTTACAAGCTTTTTTAATTTTGAAGGACTGGAAAAATTACTATTATTAGTTACTGTAATCTCCGTTAACTTTTTTTCAGTTAGAAGCAATCAGAAGGATTCTTAATTCCTCTCCTTTGTTTTTATTTACTGATATTTCCAATTTGGGAATAAATAATTGTCTCTTCTTTTGATGAAGTATATTAATAAGAGAAAACACTTTTAAAATGACATCATTCAAATTTTGATAGCAGTCAGTATTTCAGTAGCTTATTGAAATACTCTCAAATTAAAAAAAAAATACTTATATCTATTTTTACTAGTTTATTGTAGATATTCTCAAAAGAAAAGTTTTTGTTATTCTCGTAAACAATTAATAGCTATTTCTATTGGACTAAGTACAGTACGCAGTAGTCATCAGTCTTGGCTTAGTGTTAAGTTTTTTTTTTAGAATTCTCGGACATTAGTGTAGTGGATCACCCAAAGAAAATTCCTATAACTAATAATACTATGGGCTAGAGTTTTTATGTTGATTATTTGATTTAGTTGAACTTGGTTATTGACATTAATATTATAATCTTATGTTTTATAAAAGAAAAAAAAAAAGAAAAACATTTTTCTTTAATAATTTGCATCAAGTGAAGTATAATTAATTTTCATGTTTAGATTTGATCCACCTTTTACTAAAGCATTACAATGATGCCACTTAATATACCTAGCACTCTCTACTGCAAGAACTGATGAAGCCGACATATAGTAATGAGAGACACGTCTATAAATGAAAAATTACCAAAATATTTATATAGAAAAAATCTTATTAAATTTTTCTTTTCCTATAGCACACATCCATCGATAACTCCTGAATCATCTTATTTAAAGGAGTTATACTACTAAAACTTTAGGATGTTTAATATTAATTTATAGGATAATGATTTCAAAAATTAATATAGATATTTTGTTTAGTAAAAATGGAATATTTCGTATTAAATAATAATTTTATCTTTTTGAATGTGATCATATTTTAAAATAATTTGATAGGAAATTATTTAAATGTCTTTTATTTTTCATGAAGGCGTGATGATATATAAAAGTCGTACATTTTTTTTAATGAAAACATATTATAAACTAGGTTTATTTGTACATAAATAAATTCTTACATGCATTGTATGGATTTTTTGTGATGATTGACTTAGTAGTGTTTGAGGGCAAGGGGAGCAGCTTGAGCGTAAGTGGCGTATGCTGGTCCATGTGCATAGGCGACAGGAGCAGAGTGGGTGGCATAGGCCACGGGGGCGGCATGGGAGGCATAAGCCACGGGGGCGGCATGAGCGGCATATGCGACGGGAGCAGCGTGGGCGGCATAGGCCACTGGGGCTGCGATCTTAGCTACTGCAGGAGCATAAGCCGCGTATTTGGCAACGGGAGCGGCGTAGGCTACGGGGGCGGCGACGGCTTTGACGGCCACGGGGTGAGCAGCGGGTTCACGGTGGACGACGGCGTTGAATCCATTATGTGGGTCAGCGGTGTATTCGACAGTACGTTTGCTGCCGTCAGGTTCGACGAGACTGTAGCTTCCTTGGACGACATCTCCTTGACGAGATTCATGTTGAGATTTGGAGTCACCAGTGAGGTGGTCTTGGATGTCATAGGCGTAGCTATAAGAAGGGTTGGGGTCGTAGTCGGTGTCAACGGCAACAGTCTTGGCGGCATAAGCGACTGGAGCTGCTACTTTAGCGTATGCAGGAGAGGCGTAGGCCACTGGAGCAGCGACTTTAGCGTAGGCCACTGGGGCAGCTTGTGCG
Source organism: Forficula auricularia (assembly GCA_024734495.1). NCBI lineage: Eukaryota > Metazoa > Arthropoda > Insecta > Dermaptera > Forficulidae > Forficula > Forficula auricularia. Next base: position 638,740 of record JALMQS010000132.1, on the reverse strand, counting down.
GCATATTGCAATTGGGGTCCATGTGTGGCGTATTGTAATTGGGCTCCATGTGTGGCGTATGCTACTGGACCAGCTTGTGCGTATTGCAATTGGGGTCCATGTGTGGCGTATTGCAATTGGGGTCCATGTGTGGCGTATTGCAGCTGGGCTCCATGTGCGGCATATGCTACTGGAGCAGCTTGTGCGTATGTGGTCAATGGGGTGGCATGTGAGTAACTGGTGGCGACAGGAACCCCTGCTCTGGCTACGGCCACGAAGGCTGCGAGGACCAAGAACTGAAAAAAAGGGAGATCGTTTTATTATTAATCCAATTCGAAATTCGCACTAGTAGTTGACTTTAATTGTAACTGAACTAAAACTACCTTAAAGGCCATGTTTGCTGTGATGAGTGAGGATTCAAGTGTCCTGACCCGGGCCAGACTGAAGCTTATATAGTGAGGGCGCCCCTTTCACTGCGCGGGGTCCTCAGGGCTTCGCCCCCCAGGCTCACCGTTGGTCCATCCATGGCACCTTCTTGCGCAAGAAGTGCACCGAGAAAGCTGGGGAGGTGTGGCGGATCGATCACACGGTCACAGTTTGCATAACGGGTCCATCGATCTTCCTCTTTTTGCATTAAAGAATCTACGGCAGACCTTGAATTTCAGCCACAACTTATATTGAGCACCCCTAAGCACACAATGTACTTACCTATCACAACTATCTGCCGTTGATTAATCTTAGCAATCAACCCTAAAATTTGAACATTTGGTGAAGCGACGAATGATCTAGTTAAGTACTTTGAAAAAATTAAGTATTACTGATTCTTAATTATTTATTTCAATATAGATTCCAAGACTTAATACTATACTTTAACCCCAAATGACATATTTGCTATTAGAAATAATTATAATCATTTCATTTATTTCTTTTTATTATTTTAACATAATGAAGTATGTTGGTATATAGAAATATAGTATTTTTTGTATGCTCATGTTTTTGGTTAGTTTTTTGAAATATCTCAAAAGCATTTCAAAATATGTTGACAAAAAATTAAGCGAAATTACTCTGTTAAGGTATACAAAAAACCTTATAATAATAATAATAATAATGATTATTCTTAGGCTAAAATATTTTTTTTTTAAATTGTGAGAGAATGAATGTCGGATTTGCAAGTAGTCAAATTTTGTGTGTCTTTATCTCAAAAACCAATATTAGATAGAAATCTCATGTTCTATGTTCAAATGAAGTCTAATTTTAGTTGAAATCGGAACCCTCTTATTTGATCTTTACTCTTGCATTTTTCATCTTTATATAATTTTTAAGATGTTTATTATATACTTTTTCTAGGTTTTAATACCGTGATTTCGCTTAATTTTTTTTTTTTATCAAAATAGTTTTGATTGTTTTTGAGATATTTCGAAAAAATTAATCAAAATACCAATTGCTTTTTAACCGACTTCACAAAAAGCAGGAGGTTATCAATTCATCGGAAACTTTTTTTTAGCATGTTCCTCGATTTCTTTTTACCATGTGGACCGATTCCGATGATTTTTTTTATATAAATCTTACGTGTCAATCCGAATCTTACGACTTTAAAAGTCATTAAAGATATCTTGTCAATAAATTTTTTATCAAAATTTTTTAGCCCTTTTTCAGAAATTAGAAAAAAAGTACCTATTTCGTATTGAAACTATTCGAATGAAATACTGTTGAAAATTTAATATTCGAATGACACTATATAGGTACATATATATATATAAAGATATTTTTTAAAACCTATATGAATTTCGAATTATACGGGTCCAACTACCCCTAACTTAGAACGCCGTTTGCGAGATTTAAGTGGGGATTAGTTCTGCAGTCAATGAGTCAATGGTACATTAAACATTATTTATGAATAATTTTATGAGAATATTTTCGTTTATATATAATTATAGTTTTACTCTACCAACTGTTCCGAAGAGAAATGAGAAAAATAGCACGAAATCTTTTATAAAAAAAAGGCGTTGTTTCTTCCCTCTGGGAAGCTCGGAAACCTTCGCAATTTATTATTGAGTTTTTCATCCTCCAGCCTATCCTTATTCCCTAGATTTTTCGGAGCCCTTATTCTACGGATTTCATCATTTTTACCCTATTGTATTTATTATCGGATATCCCCCCCCCCTCATCCCTCATCAAGATTGAATCACTTCGTATTTTTATTCTTTTGATATTTTGAAGTCCGTATGAATTTGAAAATTTCACTTTTTTCCATAATACATTTATTCATGAATGTTTCATCGCCAGTAAGTTGGGAATCCTCCGTGAAAGAAAAATCAATGAGATTACCCTGCCTAATCTGAGATGTTACAGATGATTTTTCTTACATATAAGACGTGTGTAACCACTCCTCTTGGGAATTGAACCCTAATACCAAAAAGGTTTCCTAGGCATTGGCTGTTCTACGAAACAAAATCATCAACTGGTTATCAGATTGGTTTCGTGTCGAAGGAAAGTAAATGGCCGGGATAGTTTCTTATCCCTTGAGTTTAACTGCCTTTCTTCCTTACTTGCATGTAAGAAAAATTATCTATAAAATTTCAGATTTAGTAGACAATATCATTGATTTTTCTTATGAAATCAAACTCTGCTACTATCGGTAACAATGATTTTTACTTTACGATACAGAGTATGGTCCAGTATTGAAATCGTGCATGAAAAACTGTTTTTTTTTTTTTATTCTTTTTTTCGAAATATCTCAAAAACGGCTGAAACTATTTTGATTAAAAAAATTGGGCGAAACCATGGCATTTCGGTGCACAAAAAGCCCTAATAAGTGAACATCGAAAAAATTATATTTTTTGAGATAATAATTGTTTTGTCAAAATGTCTGTTAATTAGTTAGTCTGTGCGTTACCATATTTTTGTGGACGAGCTATCTCAAAAACTAGAGTGAATATCAAAACCAAATTTCACACTTAGTTTTGGTGCATCGATATTAAATTTTGGTGCATATCGACCAAAAATAAGGGGGGGGGGGGGGCTAAAAATTAAAAATCTAGGCCATTTGAGCAAACTCAACCAACTTTTGTATACATAATCCGTGGGCCCCCAGAAGTCTAAAAATCCAAAAACTAACAGCCCAAAATGGAGGTGTATAGGGGCAAAAATTTTAATATAGGTCTCTGAACCAAATTCAACCAAATTTTGTATACATAATCAGTGGGCCCCAGAAAACTAAAATTGAAAAATCTAACCGCCCAAAATGGGGGGTGGGGGATAAAATTCTAGGCTCTTGTACCAAACTCAACCAATTGTTGTATACATAATCAGTGGGCCCCCAGAAGTCTAAAAATGCACCCCCCCCCCCTTACATGATTATAAAAAATTTTATTATATATTAAATATAAGTCAGGGGCCAGGTTGTATGGTAAAGTCAAGTGGATAGCCACATCAGAACGTGCCAGTTTATTTTATTTAATTCTCCGTATTTTCATTCTCTACATTTCCATATTCTAAATAAATTTTTTTATAATTTTTCTATTTCATATTTGTTTTATCCCCGAAAGTTGGAAATTTTTCGAATTTTTATTCTCTTCAATTTTTGATTCTCTACCAAAATATTAGAATTTTTATAATTTTTTCTTATTTTTACTACAAAAACACTTTGCATAATTCTCAAAGGAAGATCTAATCTTTTAACGAAACTATTCCATCCTCTTTTTATAAAGTGTATTTGTCATAAACAAGATTATTAATGTTCTTGTCAACATTTATATTCCTCAATGGATTTGTGCGTGAGAGGCGGTGGTTTGCGATTTACATAATAATGATGTTCATTTCTCGGACCATATTTCAAAACCAAATGATATCCAATAACCAAAATTGTTGTATTTTAAATTCTAATACCTTCTTTTTCTAAAGGCTAGTTTATGCTTTCTATTTTAATAACCTTTAAAGATTTTTATTATTCGATACCCTGGACAATAGAATTATTATATAAATCTTTATTATATTTGAAATCATTTCTCTTTTTGAAGAATAAAAAAAAAAAAAAAACAAAAAAAAAAAAAACATGAACTTTTCAATATAAATTGGGGCAAAAAGTAAAAACATTTTTCACGACTCACTATGTGCTACCCAGCTAAAGTTTGAGCTAGAAAGTTTAACCTTGGCAGAGAATCAGTGTATAAATATAAATTTATTTGCCTAATCATTTCAAATCTTCCATAATCCAGCTTCGATTTTTTTTCTGATTTTCTGCATTTTCGAACTGAACCTTAAAAGCCCGAAATACTTATAACCTTTTTGTTTTGTTTTGAAATATTACAAACATTTGGTAGCAGATAGAACTTAGAATTATTTATTCAAAAATAAATACATGAGTCAAGAATTACGACCTTAGGTTCTTCCCTTAATGACCCTTTTAATTTCTTTCTTTTTTTGAGTTCCTAAAATTCTGTACTCTAGCTAAACAAGGGGTTCTAAAAATTAAATTAAATTTTCATCAACAACATACTGAACTGATAAGTGATTGTTGAGGCTTTTATGGTAATTAACTTAATGGTACTTTCATTTTAGACTAACTCTCGTGAGTTTAAAAAAATATTTTTAATTTATTCCTTTACTTGTATTCCAGGAGTTCCCTCTGTAAGAAAATGTCGCTCAAATCATCATTTTAACTAATCAAAGACAGACTGAAACTATATCTATTATCACTTGAAAACAGTTTTATTTAATTATAAGGCGAAATGTCGTGAATAAACCATTTAATTTAAATCCGTTTTCTAATCAGAAAACATCTTCCACTATTAACGTTTTATTTTTATTTCAAAGGATTTGAGACACTTAAGAAGTTTGTTTATAATATCAGATTATTCTATTTAGGGTTCACTTGAAGGAAACTTCTTAAAACCTAATAAGGTTCTGATTCTATCACGGTTTAATTTTCATAAAGCATCTCATTACGATTCTTGGTTACATGATTCAGAAACCACTTGAGTTAAATTTCAAGTATAATTATTACATTAACACACTTAAGTGTTATGTAGTTAAGACGTAATGTTAACTAATAGACCCGGGATTCCCAATGTGGGACGGACGCCCCACAGGGGGCAATTTGAGAATGAGTTATTAACAGTGAATTTCTTTCATTTTTATCCTCCTTAACAATTTCTCACCTTTCGTTTTTATATTTTTCTCATTCCTGGATATCATGTTGTCATATACTATTGATGAGAGCACTAGGAAATATCAGTTCGAATTCCTAAGCATTCCGTTTAGTTACGATTCAAGTCGTTGATTCGTTTCAAACATATAATTGAAGTATGAAATAGAATTGAGAAAAGAAAATATTTGTGAGGAACACGTGATGCTATTGACCAATAGCCCTAAGAGCCAAGGCCATCCGATGATAATGGGTGCTGGTCATAGGGACGTCCGAAGGTGACGCCACCCGCATACTCTGGGCACCTTCCAATTCGATTTTTGAAGGACTTGAGCTTGGGACAGACGAAAAGAAATCAAAATCAGCATTTCATTACACTGATCAACAATACTTTATACACCTTTTTCATATATATTTCAGAAAACCCCAATTATATTTCTCAATTGAATATTAGAAAAACACAAATGTATTTCAGAAATCTCAATTGTATTTCACAAAAGGTCAATTGTTTAGTTAGTTTTCTAATTAATATATTAAAGAATAATTAATATATCAAAGAGAGTTGTTTTTGACCGCGTTTTTAAACAAGATATATATCGCTAGACTACTGCTGGTTGAGACTATTGGAGTCTGCTGAATCTCAAGTCAGATCACATCTTTTTCATTCTCTTGGTCCATACTTAAGATTCAGCAGACTCCAATAGTCTCAACCAGCAGTAGTCTAGCGATATATATCTTGTTTAAAAACGCGGTCAAAAACAACTCTGATATATTAATTATTATTTAATATATTAATTAGAAAACTATTTAAATTAATTATTTCTTACACAGAAATATATAAATTCAGATATTATTATTACTTAATATCTGACAAAAATCACCTGCATTCGATTCGCGATTGAATCAAATATAGGAAACTCATGATTAATTGTTTAGTAAATTGTTTTTTATATATGTTTATTTTCTAAAACATAATTGATATTTTCTGATATGAATTTGATATTTTCTAAAATACAAGTGAGATTTTCTAATATTCAATTGAGAATTCTGAAATACAATTTAGTTTTCTGAAATACAATTGTGATTTTCTATTATTCAATCTAGAATTATCAAATACAATTGGAGTTTTCTGAAATTAACTTGATATTTTCTGAAATAAAATTGGAAAAGGTGTAGTTGATTTTGTGGTGCTGATTACCAATATAGCAAGAAATAGCTCTTTTTTATGAAAAACATATAATATTACAGTTAGTCAAAAATGATCAATTTCATTGTCTTTTCACGCCTTCATTTTAAATTAAATTAATTCAGCTTCATTCTATTTAATGAGTTAATTACACCGATATCACATATGCCATATTTTTTTCCCATTTTTGGCCCCACATTTTCCATAGTAATCATCCGATCAGAATTTTAATTTCATTTTCAATTTCAGCTATATAATCAATACTAATACTTTATTAATTCTACATTCGTTCGAGAAATTGACGATATGGAAGTAGATATTTATGTTCTGAAATTTAATTGTTTATTATAATCAGGTTTATTGCTAAGACGGTTTTAACCTTAGATATCTGCGATAGATTTTTGAAATGCCTTTCCGCAAATAAGTATTTGCAATTTGGAAATTTTTGTCAGCGAACAGTTTGAGCTGGAAAGTTGAAATAAAATAAACAAATTTCAGCTCATTTTTAAAACCCTTCAATAGTTATATATATCGCAATTTAATTTTTTAATTATTTTTCCCAATTTAAAATTCTGAAGCTAATGTATGGAAATAAATAGATTTTCGAAATATGTTTTTAATATATTTTTAGAAAATATATTAAAAATATAAACATTTTGTGTTAAATTTATATAAAGTTTATGTTTTCTATATATATTCTTAAAATATAATTATATTAATATATAAAAGACATAAACTTTATATAAATTTAACACAAAAATTTTATATTTTTAATATATTTTCTAAAAATATATAAAAAACATATTTCGAAAATCTATTTATTTCCATACGGGGAGTTTTTGTTTAAATATGTAGCTACAATTATTTTGGCCTTAGAATGAGATTTGTGCAACCTTCTATTTATGATTTACTGTGGATACCCGATCCAGACACAAAAACATGATAGTCCAAGAGCTGGTGACACATTTTTGAGTACGGATTTGACCCAACTAGAAATAATGCGTAATAGTACTGTCTATGATAGTTGTACAAGGAATGGCCTGTCTGGCTGGTCTAAGCAGGTGGACCAGGTAATGCGCATGGTGTGAGTGCGGTAAAAAATACATATGTGTTAAAAAATATTTTTGACCCACAATTAAATTATAAAAATTATAATTTATAGTCAATTATAAACATAATATATTCACTCCAGACCATTTGAGTGGTGGGATGTGGAACCAGACCATCCCAAAGTGTATTTTTACAACATGCAAAAAAATAGCATCAGACTGGCCATTCCTTGTACAACTATCATAGACGGTACTATTATTACGCATTATTTCTAGTTGGGTCAAATCCGTACTCAAAAATGTCTCACCAGCTCTTGGACTATGATGCTTGAAATTCATTTTTCAGAAAACAAATAAAAAAAATAAAAAAATTGTTGAGTGAATTTAAATGAAAATAAATAAAAATAAACTAATCAGAAAATATAATTACTCATGCTTTATTAGATTCCGTTACAACTATTCACTACATAAGAAGGCGAATTTCGGAACAAAATTAATTGGGACCATAAACTTTAACTATAAATGCCAAGGAGGAAAATTCGGCGTGAATTCCTTCATTGTCACTAACTAACTTTTAATTGGGGAGCCGATTAAATATATAAGCATACTACGGACTCTCATGTCCTCTTCTAATATCTAAATTATTTTTCTAATAATTTAATTCTATAATAGTGAAAATAAGTATATTACAATTAATATATTTATTCGTTTAAAAATTTTCAATGTTGTTAATTTTTATAAATCTCTGGATCGTTTTTTAAGATTAAATTAGAAAATAATGAAAAAAAAAATAAGATACAGGGACCAGCATAATATGTGATGGTGTCAGGGAAAAGGGCCCTTATTTTCACCTGATCAAAATCGAACTAATGGCATCTCCTGTTTCTAGAGAAACAATTGAATAAAACGCTTTTTGCCCAGATCAAAAATTTCAAAAATTAACTCAGTTATGAATTTCTCAATATTTAGAAGTAAAAAAAAACACGTAATTTTGAGTTATAGCCGTTTAAATTTTGACAATTTTTAAGCAGACAAAAAAATAGGGCATTTCTTCCATTTTTACCCTCGCTATTATTATATTCCGAATGAAAATTTCCTGCTGAATTCAAATAAGTAATCAAAAATTATAACCACTTTAACTCATATATTTACCATTCCTGAAAAAAACTGGTTGGTAAAGATAAGAGCCCTTTTCCCTGACACCATCACATATAATATTTTTTCATTAATTTTAAATTTAATTTATAAAAGTTGTCTTCCTCTTTAGACGAGGCTTCGATGTGATTACAAAAAATTATTTTCCAAGCTAGGGTGCTGTAATTTATACCCCCGGTATTTTCTTATAGTTTTTAAAATTGATTTTTTTTATGTCTAACTTGTGCGTTTGGGTTTTAAAAACCCCCGATGACTAAAAGACAATTGTCCTATCAAAACTTTCGCATTTTTATTAAAAAGAACTGATTCTGTCGTTCTCTGTGTCTGTCTGCTTGGATTTCGATACCCACAGCAACCCGTAGAAAATTTGTTCTGTTGCCAAAACGTTTGTATTTTCAAAACAAAGAACTATTCAGATTTTGGACTTTCTGTCTTCAGATTCTCCAGATCAAAAATTCAGAAAATCAGAAAAAACTTAATCGTTAAATGAAGATCTGAAATTTATAGCATAAAGACTTATCAGCTCAACTTTTGTATAAGCATTCAGGCTTCTAGCTTGAACATTTTGCTGACAAAAAGATTTTATATCACAAAATGTATACCGACTTCATAAAAAATGTTTTCACCAATTCATTCAAATATTATTAGATTCCATAGATTTAGATGGAACATAAAATCTATACTAGATGAAGGAGGAGGTATCAGCCAAAGATGGAATCACTGGGTTCAATAAAACACCTTTAATAAGACGTTTCGGCCTGAATTTTATTTGGCCATCTTCAGTCAATTAGGAGTTATACACAAAATGCGGTACACATATGTGATCAACCAAGCCTTGTCAAAAATAAACATTTTTTTAGCTTCATGTGAATTTATAAGGTGCCTGGACCCAAAAGTTTCAGAATGACTGATACCTCCTCCTTCATCTAGTACAGTTTCATCACAGCCCCGAACTCTAACAATAAACATAAAATCTAAAATTTGATTCACTTTTTTCATCTTTTCGCTTGGTCCTTAATACGCCGGGGCACAAGCAGAATATAGGTACTGGAATCTTATTAGATGTCCATTTTTACCGAGGGGTGAACCGCGACCTAAAATCGTGTACACCTACTTCCACTTCCACTTTCATTTCAAAGTAGAAGACAATAAATAACAATAGATTATCTAATGAATTCCAAAGTAATTCCAAAGATGGTGTACACCTAATTCCAATCGCGGTTCACCCCTCGATTGCTACTATAGGCACATTTGTGTAAAGTTTGGACATTAGCTTATTTAGAAAAATAGAGACCGACATCTTGTAAGGAATTAAGAAAGGTATTAATGCCATTTATAATCTTCTAAACATAAAGTGTCTTGTGAATTGTATCTGAGAAAAAAGGCCGGACCAAAATTCGAATAAAAGTTTTATTTTTGTCAAAAATTATGACTGTAAATTAAAGAGAATAAATCTGGCATGATTTGTTCACATCATGGGATTTTCACTTACTTTACTTAATAACAATCCATCATTACAAAATGAATGTTGAAATCTAGAAAAAACAAAAAAAAAAAAAAAAATAACTTAAATATATTCAAAGTGTTATTTTTTAAGCATTAATTACAAATAATAATAATATTAATAAATCCAACTGGTAGAGAATGAGATTCTCTGTGTATACTCAACACCAAAAGTTTTCCCTGAAAAATGCTACCAATGTTATTAGAAGAGCCCATAAGAATAATGAATGTGAGCTGTACTCTTAGTTGCCTACTTCGCAGGCAACTTTGAGAAAAGCCTTTGCGATTCTTTCTTCTTAGTGCCAGTTGTATGTCGGTTGGTAAAGTCTTTATAAAAGTAAAAGGGTAAATAAAACCTTAGAATTCACCTTGTTCCCTGCCGGATGGGCAATCAGATAACACGCACTTTCATCTGATTGGCCATCCCACCGGGGACAAGGTGAATTCTAAGGTTTTACCCTATGTCAACTTTTACAATGACTTTACCAACCAACATACAACTGTCCCTTAGTGTTTTGAGTGTTTTGACTTTTTTTTAATTTTAAAATTTTATTTTCAATAAAAACGCCAAACTTTTTAATTTACAATCCCATTCAGTCGCAATGTAGTAAGTCACAAAAATAGAGTATTGGTTTATTATTAACAGGGTTTATAAAAAAGTTCAAGAGACTTAACTATAACTAAAATATTCACAACAAAGTCATCGAACTAGACTTTTTTGATTTTTTTTTGACTCAGATACTATATATAGTCCATACTTTAATGGTTAGCATAGGAGCCGGATTATAACCGGCCAAATTTTGTCGCGAGTGAGCTTTGAACTTGAACTTTCCCCCCTCATCGTCATTCTGGCTATGAAGCAGGAACATACTACGAGCTTGACCAACCCGTCCCCTTTAATACAGAGTTTAAAAAAATTCACCAATTTATTTAATTTGGTTTCTATATCGAAGAATTTAAATAGAGCAGCCAAAATAATTAAAACTTATATATGATTTTCTATAAATATATTAATTTCATAATATCATAATAAGTACATCACATATTTAAATAATAGCTAGTTAGGTACGTCATATCTGAAAACGACTAATTCGAAAAACGTTTTCTATTTTCACATTATCCACGTGACTATCAAATTAATTGAATGATTATTTTTTTCTACTTACCTTATAAAATAATGAATGAGTAAAAACTTTTAATTACATAATTTAGTTTACTTCCTTATTAATTAATTAATTTATAAGAAGATAAAAAAGAACACCTAAATCATTCAACAGCTTAGTATTGCTATAATTAATAAATGTTGTTTTTTATGAAAAAATATTTATAAAGCATTTATTATAAATCATTCAATAAGTGATTACATTTTACATTTTAAGAAAGAAAAAAATGGGACCGAATTAATCACGCACAATGTTCAAACATAGAACTAGTTCTGCTCTATAGCTTAACTGGTACATAAAAAGTGGCTGGATCAAAATGTCTATAAATCCCAGATTATCTCTCTCTATTGACTCTCGAATAACATGTGTCACCGCAACCACAAATAAGTACCTTGCTTGTGAATAGAGTTGTCTAGTTTAGAATTAATTTTACGAAGCCCATTTGGGTATACAAGTCAAAACTAGAATTCACTTAAGAGATTTTAGAGAAAACGACAAGTGACTATAAGAATTGTTATGTCTTTAACTATTTGGAGTTTTCACTCTATAGAATCCCGATATATCGTATCTTCAAGGGGACAAAGGATAAGTACATGTTCACTATATCCAGATTATGATATATCGAGGGTAAAAATTAAAAATACGATATATCGAAAGTTTTCATTTATTTTTATTTTTTTTATAAATCTGTACATACATACATATGTATACATAAAAAATACTGTATTGGTTTTATACGAATTAACGAGATTTTGCCAAAATACGACTCTAATTCAACGGAAAAATACGAATTATAAGACATTTTGTCGATCTTGGAGAGGAAAAAAAATACATTATACCGAAGGGATTCAAATGGATTATTTTATATGAATTAACGAGATTTTTACAAGGGACCAGCACTACGATTTATCGGGATTTCACTATAGTTAAAACTTCTGTTGACTGAAATGGATAATTTAAGCGTTTTTGCATGTCCTTACTCTTCACATATTATTTCGAAGGAGTTTTATCTGATGCTTAATTCCACGATTATAAAAACACCCACATTCTCGTTAATATTAGTTAATATTAATTTTAACTAGTCATATGAAGCTTTTACGAGAAAACCTTGAATTAGGTCTATAACATGTTGAATTCTCTTATAATTGACTAGAACCCCCCCCCCCCCCCTCTCGAAAGTACTTTGTTGAGACTAGTTCTTATTAGACAAATCTTGTTTTAATTGGTTTCGGGTTTTCATTGTAATTGGTACACTCATACTTTACAATGTATACTAGGATATTACGGAGCTTCGAATCCGAATCCGTAAGGTAGGAACTTCCGATCGATTTTACACCTCCGACTCCGATAATTTTGAATCTGAGGTTATAACAAAGATCGAAAGATTCGACCCCAGCCAGGGAGAGCTCGCACCTACAAGTTTGGACTTGTCGGCCGGGGAACCCCCTCACGCACGCGTCTCCCTTTCATTTGGCCTAATATATGATTCGCTTAGAAATAGACTAGACGGAGATAAAAAAGTTTCTAAGCTTTTGTTTATTAAGTACAATTTGCTACTTTTAGAGTCACTCAAATTGATTTAATATTTATTATATTTTTCTATTGCTGCATGTTACTTACGTATATGTATTATTATTTATATTTGGCTGATTACTGAAATATATTTCTATTGTTTCATTAGGCCTGCCTTTAACAGTTTAGTTAAATACATCTCACTTCTCCGACTCCGCCTCCGATTTCTATAAATCAAATTTAAAATCTCCGGTCCCAGTAAACCCACCTCCGTAACATCCCAATGTGTACTAGAAAAGTACAAAGTATATTAAAATTATATCTAAATTATTCTTAGTAAACTCATTATGTCAATTACTTTAGGTTTAAACTATAGACAAGTTTTATAATTTTATTTTATTTCCATTTTTTTTTTTTTTATAAATTTATTAAACCAATTATTTTACATTAATTAATGTATACATTGTATTTTTACTTCGATTCCGGAGATTATTCTCCACCATCGAGTGTCCTTATTCATCTTTAGTCCTTATTTTTAATAAGAGGAAAAATCTAATTAGATAAAAAAAACCTCTTTTCCGATAATTATTTTAATTCCATTATTCCCCAATCAAGTCGATTGGTCCTTAATCTCCGTCCTCCTCAATTCCACATCAACCATCCATTTTATTTCCATTTATGTTGAAAGAATTTATATAACAAAAAATAACTAAATTTATATGGGTGTTTTTGTTTTATATTCTATGATTACCTATATTATTTTCATAATTAATTAAAAATTCGATATATGAAGAAAAAAATTAATATTCCTTATAAAAATTGTTGTTGTTAATTTCCCTTGGTAAAGTTCATAATAATAATAATAATTTGAAATAATATACATATATTTATTTTCTCATACTTTTAAATTATTTTAAAAATAATATTTCAAATAAAATTAGTTTAAAATAAGTATATTAACATTTATTTATAATTTTTTTAAATCAAATGTAGTTTACAAAACAACGCTATTGAATTATACAGATATAAATAAAATTATTAAAAAAGACATAAATATATTTCGAATAATGGAGGCTCGAACGTTAATTTCCCTTGGTTTATAATAATAATAATTTGAAATAATATACATATATTTTCTCATACTTTTAAATTCTTTTAAAAATAATATTTTAAAGTTTAAAATAAGTAGGTATGCTATATTAACATTTATTTATAATTTTTTTAAGTCAAATGTAGTTTACCAAACAACGCTATTGAATTATACCGATATAAATAAAATTATTGAAAAAGACATAAATATATTTCGAATAATGGAGGCTCGAACCTTGAATAGTAAGTTCAGATTGATCCTGGATATAATTTAATAATATGAAATAGCAGAATGAAAAGAGATGGCGATCATTTGGCAGGAAGCCTTGAGAAGGTGAGAGTCATGCTTTTTCCCTGAAAATTCGTATCACTTTCACTAGAGACATTCCTCAGAATGTTTAACATAATCTATCATCAAGCGCGTTGTTTTAGAATTAGAATTTCCATCAATTTAGGTCAAATGCAGGTAATCATCTCATGTTATAAAAAAACAAAAAAAATCATAAATTGCAAAAGGGCAAAAAGAATTAGCCAACAATAAATATATAGTTTTATTTCTACAATAAAATCACTGCATCGTATAAGATATATACCTATTTTATAAATCAATTGAGGAGTATAAACGTTTTATCGATTGTCTTTGTAACGGATAATAAATTGGTAAATAGAGCTCGGAAATTATTAAAAAAAATAAAATAAAAAAGCAGACTCACCAGACACCATTTAAGGGTGTTTTGAGACGATTAATCAATCTAAAGTGATGTAAATAAAGATTTTAACAAAATATATTTTATTAGCTGAAGGTGAAACACTATAATAAACTTGTAGATTAACATTCTAGGTGTGTTTATGTTCACATAATAAATAGATATGCCTAGGTTTATACATTTGTTTTGAAACCTTTATTATTTAGTTTTGAAAAATCTATTCTGGCAATGTCTTAAGAAGTCTGTTTAGCCGCTTCGTTTTTGACGAAGACAATTTTTAGCCACCCCAATTATCTCCCTTTAATTAATTAATTTCAATGGGGCGGCTGCGCATAACACAACTAGGATTGGGAAGACTAGAAATAGGCCAACTTAATAATTAAAAGTTAATTTTGCTTATAGTAGTGAAATCCAATTTAATTGGAAGTACTATCCATAAAGGCTAGTTTACACGAGCTTTGGCATTAGTATTACTAATAACCACTCACACTAATTCTGTATCGTGTAAACACACAATATAAGTGTTAGTATTAGTAGAGTGGCAAGCTCTAGTGAATAGAAATGGCTTTATTTATTAGCTATAAAGTGAGCACATACAGGGTGGGGCAGCAAAGATCTAATACATTTTGAAGAAGTATAAAGAATAAAAAAAATTAACTAGAAAAAAACTGAATATATTTTTGAAAAGAACATTAAATATATATATTTTTAATGTGTTTTAAACATTATCAGATAAAAAAGGGTGGTGGGGTCAAAAATAAAAATCCTAGCCCTTTCGACCAAACTCAACCAAATTTTGTATAAATATTCTGTGGACCCCAGAAGGCTAGAAAATGCAAAAACTAACCAAATTTTGTATACATATAGTTTAGTCGAAAGGGCTAGAATTTTCATTCATTTTTGACCCCCTCCCATTTTGGGTGGTTAGTTTTTGCATTTCTAGCCTTCTGGGGTCCACAGAATAATGCTGCTGGCTTGATGTACGCGCGGATGCTGTGGTGTCCTAGTGTCGTGGTCTGTAAGCTGTTATGGTGACGCCGTAAATACGACTTCTGCGGTGGTGTCACAGGGCAAGCATTGATGAATGTACGCGGATGCTGTGGTGTCCTAGTGGCACGGGTCTGATTTCGGCGTTATGGTGACGCCGTAAATACGACTGCGGTGGTGTCACAGGGCAAGCATTGATGAATGTACGCGGATGCTGTGGTGTCCTAGTGGCACGTGGTCTGTGTTTTCGGCGTTATGGTGACGCCGTAAATACGACTGCGGCGGTGGTGTCACAGGGCAAGCATTGATGAATGTACGCGGATGCTGTGGTGTCCTAGTGGCACGTGGTCTGTGTTTGCAGCGTTATGGTGACGCCGCAACAAGGCGACTGCGGTGGTGTCACGAGCAGATGGGCAAGCATTGGCGTTTTCAGATGGTCATGACCGAACGGTACTCACATCACACGAGGACGTGTGAACAGGAGGCCGTGTCGGAGGTAGAGTCGAAAAGGCTTGCGCAGCTGACATTCGTCACCCAAAACAGCGTTCGAGAATCGCGCCACTAATTGAGTTATCAGACTCGGGTTGTTCCAAAAGCTCTAGAGGGCCTCGGAGGGGGATCTTCGAGGAACGAGCATTAAGTTTGGAAGAGACAACAGGGAGGAGTCGTGTGGTGTCAAAAAAGCGCCGCGGGACGATAGCCTCTTTTCTAACCTTGAAATGATTAATTAAATGCTGAGGACTATTAACTACGAAATATATATATATATATACTATGGAAAAGGGAAGGAAAATAAGAGTGATTTATTTTCTATTTTTGTATAAATATGTTTATTTCCAAAATGAAGAACTGAATAGATCTCCATCAGCTTCAGAATTATTGATGAAAAAAGAATATAAAACAGAAAAACGATTCTTTATATATTAATAAGAAATCCTTGAATGCTAATGAACTGGAATTTAGGAACAGAAATTTGTATTTAACATTTTTTGACAAGTTTCCGTTTTCGAGCTCAAACTATTTGTTGACAAAAATATTAACTCAACAAAATTCTTGTTGACAACATTCTCAATCTTAAGAAACTTTCCCTCCACTTTTATTTTATAGTCAAGTCCTTAGTATCACGATAATTAGTAATTTTAACGATTTTTAATTTTGAAAATAATTTTTATTGATTGAACATTTATCTCTCTGAATAAATTTTATAGTCAAACGGATCGAAATATTCTAGATCTCATTTGATTCATGCCCTTTCAATTAATTATTATTTTCTTCACTCAAAATTACTTTTTAATGACGCCAACGATTTCCCAAGATATTGTTCTCATTCCTTAATATGAAGGTTACATTTCAAAGAGAGAAGGACGCAAGGTTGATTACTCATTAATATCTGTCAATTAATCGTTACTACTACAAAATTTTCATAATTCGTTTTTTATTAGTCTTTTCTCTTAATTTAATACAACAATTTAGATCATTTGATAATGAAATTTATTATCATTCTCAGATATAGAACATATTTCAAGACAATGGATGGAATTTTTACTTTACCATACAGGGTATGGTCAAGTATTGTAATCGTGCATGAAAAAAAAGTGTTTTTTTCCTTCATTTTTTCGAAATATCTCAAAAAGGGCTGAAAGTATGATATTTTGATTAAAAAAATTGTGCGAAACCATGTCATTTCGGTTTATCGAAACCAAATTTCACACTTAGTTTTGGTCCATTGAGATTAAGAGCTGATTAGATTTTGGTGCATATCGACCCAAAATTAAGGGGGTGGAGGGGGGTTAAAAATTAAAAATCTAGGCCATTTGAGCAAACTCAACCAAATTTTGTATACATAATCAGTGGTCCCATAGAAGTCTAAAAATGCAAAATTCAACCCCCTCCCCTACATGATTATAAATAATTTTATTAAATATTAAATATAAGTGAGGGGCCAGGTTGTATGGTAAAGTTTGAAGTGGGTGGCCACATCAGAACACGTCAGCTTATTTATAAATGATATTGATAAGCAGCGAAAAGTTACAATCTATGTTTTCCACGATGCATGATTCCATCGTGAAAAGAAGAAGAAATTTCAGCGATTGGGTTGGAGTTGAAGATATCTCTGAATACGGGTCTTGGAAGACTGAAGGTTATATGTAGCCGGAAAGACTGACGGGTTAAGTTAGTTCCAGTATCTAGAAGTCATAGGGATAAATGAATTAGTGCGTTTGTTCTGTGAGTATCTAATTTAATTGAAAAGTTTTTGTTTTGCCGAGCGTAGCAGAGTTGTTGATTCACAAAGAGAAACAAAGAGTGGTGCCACTCAAAGCAGCATGGAATATTAATTTAAATATTAAGAAAATAAAAAAATTAATTATAGAAAAAAAATGGACTGTAAGTAGGTTTAAATTAGAATTTACTAAATTTTTGATTATAAAAAATATGAATTTTAAAATTGAATACAAGTGATGTTAGGAGTAACTTAAAACTATATATATATGAGATAAAAGGTTTGAAAATTGAACGTTAAATTCAGCTATTTGAAAAAAATACAAATGTTCACAAAATAAAGTAATGTTTATATATAAATCAATTATATACAAATTAACATAAGAATATTATAATTAATTAACACTACCAATGCCAATCGCGTTTTTAGCAATAAATTGCCAAACATATATAGCCAGATAACCGTGAAGCGTTCAACACAATTTAATCTATTTTCTAAAGTTGGTTGTAAATCAACTAAACAAATAGAAAAACTCCAAATATCAATCCCCAATTGATGAAAACAAATAAATTTATGCTTACGCGTTATCTGCCATGAAATTAATATGAATTTTGAGCAGTCTCAAAATTCATACTAGATGCCCACAGCGTTGGGTTCAAAATAAAAGGGGGTTTTGTTGCTTCAAGGTAAAACATATGTGCAAATTGAGGTTAAGGAGGATTTTCCTTATTCTGAAATCATCTGGTCGGGAGAAACAAAATAAACTGGTCATCTGGTCTGGTCGGGAGAGAAATAAGCGGCGATTTCAGTAAAATTTAACAATTTTCTACTTTGCGAGGGGCTATCACAAGAGCTAGGTGACCATTCCTAGCCTACGACATCAAAATAAGAAGTGAATTTAACATTTTTGATCATTCTGCTTAATAAAAGCGCAAGGAAATAGAGAAAGATAGCAAATAGAGCCTCAAAAAATCGAGGTACACAGCTCCATCTATTTTTCCATTCGACACGGCGGTGAATTTTGAAAACGAGTTTTTGGTGGTCAATTTGCTAGCACCAAAGAGGTTGTCCTCTGCTTGATGCAAATAAACATACATATATATCGAAATTATATATCTGTATATATATTATTTATTTGTTTGAGACTATAGTTTCGATTTGCCCTTCATCATCAAAGTCTTTTTAATTATAAATATTATAGTTCATGGGGTCAATATCGTGGCCTGCGGATATTGAATAAATTTTAGTATATTTGGCATCAGACGATCCTAGATAATTGAAAAAATATATTTTACTTGAAATATCTAAAAAAAATGTCAAAAAACGAAAAATGGCAAGTCTATAGCCTATAGAAATTTCTGATTTTGAAAAAAATTAAATATCCAAATTATAGAAATTTTAGCATATATTTGGAATCATACGGTTCTAGAGAATTTAAAATATATATATATTTTTTAAAACCTCGAAAAAAATTTATCGGATACGAAAATAGAGTTTGCTATTAATATCAAAAACATCAAAATGGAATGTAATAAGGCTATTCCCCAGTAAGACTATTCCTTCAGTAGACAAGAATCTATCGTTAATATTTTTGGATTTTAAGTCGATTCCTCCTTGTCTTCAGCACAATGTTTACCAATAATAATCGAAGCGTCAAAAATTTAATGTAGAATTGTTCTTCCTCAAGTATTAGATGAGAATCGATGGGTATTTTTGATTTTAACTCTATTCCCCTATGTTTAGCAATGGCTATACTAATAATAACCGAAACGTGAAAAATCCAATGTAGAGAATAAAATACAAAGAAGTATATTAATTGTTATTCCTCGACTAATAAATGAAAATCGATCATTATTTTTGAATTAAAGTCAACATGAACTGCAACGTAAGTGATATCTAATTATTAATAAAGGAATAAACATATTAATATTTTCAAATGAATTTGGATAAAGTTTAGCAACGACCTGCTGCAGTTTATTTTTTTTTTTTTGTTTTTAAAATCCGTGAATAATGTTCTGACAGTATTAAAACAATCGAATTTATAAAATTTTTAAAAAATTTCCGAAAAACGGCAAGGCTCTACCTTGGGAAATTTCTGATTTTGCCAAAAAATTTGAAATATCCAAATTATAGAAATTTCAGTATATTTGTGACCAAACGGTCCTAGAGAATTGAAAAAATATGTTTTATTTGAAATATCTCCAAAAATATATTATTCCTAAAGTGCTCTTTATGTTAAGGGGGGGGGGGGTAGAAAAATTCCTTTTCTCTCTAAAACAAAATCTATTTTTGTGAAATTGTAAAATTCGTGAAAGGGGAAAACTTTGAAAAATTTCAAACTTCGATTTGTAATATCTTAAGCCGAAATATTTCTCCTTTATAGTTAAAGAATTTTTTAAAATACTACTTCGAGTCCGAGATATGGAACTTTATAATTAATATGACTTTTCATAAACCCTGGAATTCTTTACTAATCAGTGTCATTAATATTTCATTTCTTAATTCATTAGTCCCTGAAAACCTAATTTTCTCATCATTTTTTTTAATTGAAAAATAAATTCCTACAACTTTTAGAAAATATCTTTAAATTTTTCAAATTTTTTCTTTGAAGTTCACCATTTTGATTTATAAATCATTCATTTATAATTGTTTTTCAACATATTGAAACATTCTTGACGCTTAAGTCAACGTTAACCTTAGATTCTGAAGATTGAATTATAATTTCTGAAACATTCATTTTTCAATAGA
Source organism: Forficula auricularia (assembly GCA_024734495.1). Lineage (NCBI taxonomy): Eukaryota > Metazoa > Arthropoda > Insecta > Dermaptera > Forficulidae > Forficula > Forficula auricularia. Next base: position 618,295 of record JALMQS010000132.1, on the reverse strand, counting down.
AATTTGAAAAATAATTATTTAGTTCATAAAAAATTATTTATTTAAAAACTTTTTTCTATTTTCGTTCACTGCATTCAAGACTTAAGAGCTCTTAATACTTTTATAAACTTTGAGTCAGAATTATTACAATTAAAATATTATTCTTTACATAATTTAGTCTCAATCCAAAAAAAATTATAAGTATTAATTTGTTGCTTATAATAAATGTTAACTTATTGCCATTGCATTTACAAAATAGATACTGAATTGGATGCTGAATATTACACATTATTATTGAATCAGTTTTGTTTCGAGTATCAATATAAGTGTAGTAAAATACACTAAAATGATTCCAATTAAATATTTTTATTTTTTTCATTTCATATACCACTTTGACCTCTGGTCTGAAGACCTAAAAATATGTTTATTTAAATACTCGATGATCTTATAATATTCTTGTTTGCTATTTAAATTAATTTTCAAAACTGAACTTTCTAATCAAATGTTGATCCATTACCACTTTTTCTTAAACGAGAAAACACTTTTGACTTCTCTCGTTGAAAATAATATGACAGGAAAATTAAAATTCTCTTATGTAATTTTTCAAATTATCTCATGGGAAAATATTGAATTTCATTGCAAATATAATCGCTACTTTAAATATAATTAAATAATTGCATTTTTCTATAAAACTGTCAGAAAATATTAACTTTTTAATATAAACGTTTTTAATGCCTTCAAGTCTCTTTGTCGTTTATAGTACATTCAAAAGTATCCGTGTCTATCAGTGCATTCAAGTCTCCAGCATTCTTGAAATTTTCCTCTGACCTCTTTTTCTCTGATTCACTCCCGACGGTATATAATTAATGATGACGCTTTGTCCAGACTGCTCCAGATAGATGCGTGGTGTAACATCCGCAGCCGCGTAATCCTAGTGAAATCGAAACGCTCGTCCATCTCTCTTTAACTAATTTCCATACTCCGACTCATTCTCTATATTGATCTAGAAAAATGCTTATTGTATAAATAAGCCTATCATATGTTTATATAATATTTAACTAATAATTTCGAAGCTCTTTGATGACGATTTTCACTAATTTCCGGGTCGATTACTCAAGAACTAACCTGCATCTTATCTATAGGTACATCTAAACAATATCTACACCTACAACATTTTTCAATTTATTTGTTATAAATAAATTATTTACTCCGAACATTATTCATGTGAGATTTTCGAATCGTTACTTAACGAAGAAGGATCGGATAATTTATTAAATACAATCCCAAAATGTTTATCTAGGTTAAGATGCTTTTTCAGATTTAATTATCTTTTAGAAAAAAGAGCCGGTCTCAACTTATCATAAATCATCGCATATTTTTTCTTTCTCATATTATGTATACAAAACATCACCGATCTTTTAGCTATGAAAATAGATTCGGATATCTTCTCAGTGTCGATTGAGAAACACTAAAATGAAAGTCTTCACTTTTTTATTAAATGAAGGTATATTTTTTACTTTTATTAAGTAAGTCCTTTGATCCTTAAAAACAATTTCCTAGACCATTTAATACAATAATTAACTCATACAATAAAGTTGCTATTTTTTATAAAATTATGTAATATTACGCAATATAAAACGATTCTAATTATATTATTCCCGAATTCTAATGTTATTAGTGCGATTTTTTTGTCTTCGAGCCTATAATGAATTTGTTAAATTATAATAGAATAGTAATTGAATTTTAAATTAAATAGTTCCATTTTTTTTTTTTTGAACTCTATATAAAAAATATATTTAAGATTAATACTTCGGTTTTCAAGAAAATATCATACATTTTTAAACATTTTTCAATTAAAAAAATTGAAGATATATTTATCCTTTAAAATCATGTTTTCTTATGGTAAAGTGCAATTTTCCAGCGTTCTTAAGAATTTTATTAAGCTATTTAAAATTACTTAGTCAAGAAAATCTAAATTTTACAGCATCGTTTTTATCCCGATGAGACTTACCATAATTATGTAAACATAATCATTTATTTTTAATTTGGGAAAAAATTAGTATGGAAAACTTGAAGTTTATGACGATTTCAAAAATGTTATTAGAAACTTTATTCATGAATGTCAAGAAAGCTTGATTTAACTTTTTTTTAATAATAAATAAATTTTTTATTTTTTTATTTAAAATTTTTAAGAAAAAAATAAAAACCGACTTCAAAAAATTAAGTGCAACAAATATAAAAATACACTAAAAGGTATAAAATAATTATTATCTTATTTAGTTACAACTAAATGACGAAATATTAACACGAAATTACTTTTTAAAGTCGGTTCCAAACAAACTATACCTATAAGCGAGCGTACCCGCCAAACGTACTAAGTAAGATCCGTCGAGTGCGATTCATAAAAGGTATATGTTTGGCACCAACTTCAAAAAGTAATTTCGTGTTAATATTTCGTCGTTTAGTTGTAACTAAATAAGATAATAATTATTTTATACCTTTTAGTGTATTTTTATATTTGTTGCACTTAATTTTTTGAAGTCGGTTTTTATTTTTTTCTTAAAAATTTTTATTTTTCTCTTTTTAGTGATGTTATTAATAGTGATTATATCATCAGAACTTGACCAAATTAATATGACACCATCCCTAAGACACCCCCTTTCGGATAAAAAAAGAACCATCGAAATCGGTTCATAAACAAAGAGGTTAGGTCTAAACAAACCTAAACAAACCTAATAAAAAAGGTCTAATACCTATGAAAAAAAATCGAAAAAAAAATGGGACCAATCGGAAGCTAGACTGGACCCAATGCAAAAAAATTTTTCAAAATCGGTTGACAATTGGCGGAGATATGAGGTAACATAGGCACAAAAAAAAAAAAAAAAAAAAAAAAAAATTCAATCGAATAGAGAACCTCCTCCTTTTTTGAAGTCGGTTAAAAATTAATATTTAAAATGCCTTTCACAGTAAGTATACATACTTATGCCTATTTAGTATAGCAGAATGATGTGGAAGGGACTAAAACCCTGGCCCTCCTATTAGCTATTACCACTGTTTAAATAAATTTATAAATATTAAAATAATTAATCCAAAGGTTTGAGTGTCTTTTTTTTTAAAATAAGATGGATTTTTTTCAAAAATACAACTCACGGTATAAACCAAATATATTAAGAAATAATTTATATTTAATGTTCAAATCCTGAGGGGACGAATGCAATGTAAAAATAATATTCTATTAAAAACATATATTTTGGACCTTAAATATAAATTCTTTCTTAATATAAATATTAAATTCAAAATATTTGCTTGAGTAAATAAAGAAACATTCACTTGTCAATGTATTTATAAAAGAGATCTAAATTTATCTTGGATTGCTGAATACGTTTGCAGATCTAGCAAAATAAAATTACAACTAAAGAGGAATATGGCCTCAATATTTTGCCAGGATGATGCGTCGCCTAGTCGGAAGCTAACGGCAGTATGAGTACTTGAATGTACAGTGCACACGTGACGTGCGCAACCGGTTCTCCCATTGACGAGTGCGTACTCATTGAGGATGCGCCCCTAAGACCTTGGGTGGGTCCAAGGCCAGTCAGGCAGATGCTACTTTCCCCTGGATGCAGCCGATAACTGCTCCAGAAAACAACCTTGGCCTTCACCTGTACAAGGTCGAACCGCACAAATATCGCAAAAGTTGTTCCATATCTCAAAGGAAATGGAAATAAAACACCACGCACAACGAAATATGTTCATCTATAAAATGGATTAGTCACTTTTTTCGGTATAGCCAATAACTTAGTTATATAAATGTAAAATGGATGGGAATAAATTATTGGCAAACTATTAGATAAATATTATGCCGAATTTTAAATTTTTAACAAATAAATTCATGAGATTTGGGGTTTATATTCCTACTATCAAATCTTTATTTTTATTTTTGTTCAGACTTTACTAGTCAGAATAAAACCAAAATATTATGTTATCAAAAGTATTTAGACTAAGGATCAGCAACGCCAAGCCCGGTCTTTTTTGTACTGCGCGTGAGCTAAGATTGAATAAATTTCACATTTTGGTATATTTCAAACTCCATTTGACTGTAGGAACTTCAACATAACATTAAGGAAAGGGATTAATCTGCAGTGTGATTTTATGCTTAAATGCAAATTTCATGAGATGATTAATACAAATCATAACTCTTGCAGATTTCTAGAAATATCTTCCAAGTGATGATGAATATGTTAAATTTTATCATATGTCCGGGGATTCATATCTGTATTTAGCAGTACCTACCTTTATGAAAAGACGATTTCAAGGAGAATTAACGTACAATCTCATTACAGATCAAAAATTGATAAATTGATGGTAGGAAATAGGAAAGTAGTAATTTTGAACCCCTGTTACGATAACATTTGATTTGTGTTTGCAACCCTTCTTGACCAGAGAATGGTTGACGATTTGTAGGTTTTTATCTCGAAGAGTTATAGCTCGGAGAAAATGATCTGGTAACGTGTCCTGCGATCTGTCCTCTTAGATTTGATGCTAATTGAAGGAAGAGATGTTTTGTTTTAAATAAAAGGGTATTATTTATTTAATATAGACGGTTTTTTATTATTTAATTAAAAGGTATATTTCTGCTGATGGCTTAGAGACCTTCAAATTTGTATCTGTTGGTTGACATTATCATCTCCCAACTGGAAACTGTCATGTCTCAACTCCAACTGAACTGACCTAAAGCCTGCCTGCTTGTCTCTGAAAATTGCCTGACTTTTTGAGTGAAAAAATCCCAAAAACTTCATATTGGTTAAATTCCTAATCAGCAGGGCGTTTTAAAATATTGAAGCCCGCCTACTTTTAGAAATTATTCTCATGAGAAATTCGCAGGCAAAGTCGAAAATCCCAATGAATTTACTATTGACATCTGGCGTTAAAAGCCATCTGACAGAACTTATTTATTAACCCAAATATGACAACTTACTTTAAATTTATTGAGGTTTAAGAAGTGGAATTGTGAAGTCCTATTGTCAAAAAGGCACGCTCCAGCAAAGGGCAAGCCACCTCGAAAATATTACCCTTAAAATAATTATATTTATTATTATTAAGGAAAAATACTCTGAGTGCCGCGCACAACACCCCAATTTTGTGAAAAGTTATCCGAAAAAAGAATATTACATTAACCTCATAGTAAGCTATACCTATATCATACAATCGTAGTCTATTATTTTTTATTATCTTATTTTTACATTATTTTATTATTATTTTGATTATTATGATATATTTTATTAAATAAATTTGCAAGAACTTGTTTTTTGTTTGTTTTTTAAGTTTAAATATCTACAAAAATATTCTTGATTTGGCCCGCAGAAATTAAAATATTTACTATTTAGCTCTTTACAAAAAATATTTCTCGTCCCTTCTGCTTTAGATTAAGAGCCGCTTTTCCAGTTAATCAGATATTGTGCCTCAAGTCTAATTTTTCAAATGGAACATGGCTTAAATTATAGTATTTTTGAATTCTACATAAAAATCCAATAGAAGTTTTTAAATATTCCCTATACCTAAAATGAATAGTTTTTTTAAATAAAAAATATTTTAAATTTCACTCGGCTAGATCTTAATGACTTATTATGGACTTATGTATAATTTTAGTATTTTTGGATTCTACATAAAAATCCAATAGGAGTTTATTAAATATTCCATATACCTAAAATGAATAATTTTTTAAATAAAAAATATTTTAAATTTCACTCGTCCAGATCTTAATTATTTATACATAATAAATAAGATCTGGACGAGTGAAATATAAATATTTTTTATTTAAAAAATTATTCATTTTAGGCATATGGAATATTTAATAAACTCCTATTGGATTTTTATGTAGAATTCAAAAATACTAAAATTTATGCCAAGTTCCATTTGAAAAAATTGAGTATTAACTAAACTTTTTGATTTTCAGAAATAAATGATTATTATGGTCATCCTGGATATAAAATTTGAATTTTTATGATTAAGTAAGATTCTTTAATGTCTATAATAATTAAGAGTTCTGATTGACCAAATTAATTCTACAAATAATAGTTTATTTATTATTAATTTTAAAAGATAAACGCCAAATTAGTAGATTTTACAAACTATCTAAAATAACTCAGAAATGATAAATTTTAGTCATCACGTGCATTATACAAAATCATCTTAGTTTGTAACCATTAATCTTATGATGCAAAAATATTTGGGGGGTTCCATAGAAAATAAGAAAGTTGATAGCGATTGCGGCAAAGCAGAAAGTGTCCAAAAGTTGTTAATAATTTATTTAAAAAGAGCATATTCCAAAACATAAATATGTCAAAGTTCAAAATTTTCTCTCAACTACTTCCATGAAAACTTTTAATGAACGAGTTCTGTAGAACACTCTGTATATATTTTTCTAATGCTTGGTTTTATTCCAGCCGATTGGAAAACCCTCTTGATAAAAATCACGAGAGTGTCTTTTTCTGAATCAGAGTTGTAATTGACATATTACATCACAGAATAGTTGTATTCACCCTCTTCGGAATTAAACCCAAGTGCCAAAACAACTCGGATACAGTAGAAGACAATCTCGTAATTTTTCCCAAAAAAGTTGAAATCAGCTACTTTCGACAAAATTAACTTTTCATATTTTTATTTGGATGACCCTAAGCCAAATATGACTAAGAAAAGACAGATCCGCATTGGACTATTCATCTTGCGTCTGCGCAATGCATCTAAAGTGATAAGTGCTGCTATTTAGTTAAAAAAAAAGAAGAGAAAAATGTACTTGTGCCTAGGTCTCCCTTAATTATAAAATACTTCGAATAACTTTCGGTCAACTAATTAATAGTTTTGAAAAACTTTCATTTTTAAAAATAGACGTTTCAACTGAACACTTCATTTATTTGGGGGGGGGCCTAGTATCCTGGGGAGTAATATTTTTTTACTTATTTTGGAGCTATAATTTTTACTTTTTTCGAAAACACCCAGTTTCACCTGCTGCTCCTCAATTTTCACCCTTAGATTTTAAAATTCTTGATTTTTCTCAAAGTTTGACGTCATTATTTAGATCTAAAAAAATTAACTCTCTAGAGAAGTGGGATTCATTTTTTTCATCTCATATATTAATTAATATATTATAAAAACAGAAATATAATAGGACAGATTATTATATCTTTATATCACAAAAATTGTCAAAAATCAGAAAACCACTAGGGCTTTAATTCGTTTATAAAATTAATCCTTTACATTATTACAAAAAATAAAATGATTATGTCATTATCGATTAGCCTTCAAAGAGATTATATTTTATTATAATCCATTATTACTGAATAGATAAATAAATAAAAAATAATGACGGAGTAAAAAAAGAAAATTGATTGAAAGTTTTATATCTCAAGTTTAATATCGTGAAGGTCACAGCTTCTTTTGAAAAGACTTAAATGCTTCACAGATTACTTAAGAGAAAATCTCCGAAACCAAGGTGTAACGAGTGATCCATTGGTTAAGCAAAAAATTCCTTTCTTTCATGCTGTAACTAATCTCATCCTATTATTTTAAATCATTCGTCTGTCCATACTTCTCTAATAATTCCTCCGTCCTTGACACCGGATGGAGTTTCGATTTCGCATATTGAGCAGCTAAGGAGATAATCCTTACCAATACTAATAATAAAATTATATTCACAAAAGATTGACCAAATAATTGAAATAGCAAATCGTAGCTATTGATAATACTGATTGAGCCTTGGAAAACAGCTTGTTTGACCTATTACCCAATAGAATTTTGATTGCAAAAAAAAATGTGTAGGTAAAAAGAAATAATTTAACGCTTTAAAGAATAACAATTATATATCTTCAAATAAAACTAAATATAATAAATACAGGGAAACTGTGGATTTTCTTTCAATAGACAAAATTACAAAATGAAATTATTAGAGCAAATATTCCAAGTTTTTTATTTATTTTAATAAAAAATTGTATATTGAAGAAAAAGAGAAAGATAAAAAATTTATGCGGTTGGGTTGTAGTCTTGAAAAAAGGAGCTGTTAATTTGTTTATTATTTTATCGTAACAAAACATTAAAATATCATTCACAATAATATATTTTCTGCATTTTTGAGCCCGAGTTTCCGAGCATAAAGAGCCTAAATTCTAATCAAGTCTAATTGAAAATACAAATTACGAACTTTCTAGGATTTTCCCTTCTTGGGCAATCATGAGTATCCAATACAGACATACAGAAAGAAAAAATCAGGTTGAAATTTTTTTCTCATGTTTCAGACATTTTTATCCTCTATAATTTAAAAAAAAAGAATAAATTAATTTAATACTAGGGCGTCCCTAGCAAGGCGTAGCAAGAGCCTCCTTTCCTATCAGACTTAAAAATACTATTTTTTTAAATCTAGGTTTTTAGACCCTGGTCCAGGGTTAAGGTTCATTTCCTGGTAGGTTTGGATTCTTACCTATGAAAAGCTTTAATTAAGGGCCAAAAATGGTATTTCTAGATCCTAAAGGCACTCATTTAAGAATTTGTATGCAATTAAATTCTTTTTTACTTTTCCATATATTTCAGCTCATTATTATAAATGATTCGGAGTAGCATTTTTTTTTTTTTTTTTTATTAGAACTCACTGAAATTAAGTATTTACGTATTAGCGATCTGCTGGGAGAGAAGACCGTGTCTTGTGGGAAGTCGATACGCCAGGCGCAAAGATACTTCTCATTTACTCATATACTTCTCTGTTGAAAAGTGAAATTTTTTTTTTTGATTTTCATAGCAAAATTCTTTGGGTATTTTATTTTAAAAAAATTTCATTTATATATCTCGAAAAAAGTCAACTTTTGAAGCCCGATTAAAGCTGAAAATTTTTCATAAAAGGTCCTTACTTATGAAAATTTTGGATTTTGATATAAAAAATAATACATTCTTCTAAATTCACCCAATTTTACTAAAATATTATTTAAATAAAGGGAAAATTTTAATTAATTAATTAATTAATCCAATTCTAAACCTCAACATAAACTTGATGAAAATTATTATTTCTTAAAATTCTTTGATATTTCTTCAGAAAAATCAAATGTTATCTCTAGGAATTCTACTCTATTTTATTGTAAATGGAGCAAAAAAAATATTATTTCATTAATAAATCTCAAAACTATTGAACCTTTAAAACTAAAATTTTATTTTTAAATGTCCCCTTATAATAAGTTTTTCCATTTTGATAAAATAAATAAATAAATAACATATTATTTCATTAAAGCATCTCGAAAAAAAGACGGAGAAAAGATTTGATTGAAAATATCCCCCCCCCCCCCCCCCCCCCCCTTTGCAAAATTTACGGAAAGCGAACCGAGTCTTGTAAAAGTTTTCTTATTTTACCAAATCTACTTATTTATATTCCTAAAATTGGTGAAATTGAGAGCATCTTTTTAAAAAACTTTTTTGTTAATAACAGTCTTTCATGACACTACATATTATTTAGCTAAAAATCATTTTTTGATGAATATTTTTTTGCACTCTAATTAATCATCCTAAGGGTGTAGCGTTCCACATTTTAACGCTTTGATGTATTTCCTTTCAAGGTCTCCTTTCTTCTCTTTCATCAAACTCCCCTGACTTGTGGTTTTTCTACTGAAGTCGTTGCCTCATTTTAGGGCTTTTTCTTATATAAATCCAAGGACATGCAATTGTTCAATACATCGATGTCGATGTTGTCTAATCCCAGGAGAGCATCATTTGCATGCAATTGAACGGGATTTCGTCCTGGATTGGTCGAAGGGGAAAGACTAGACTACGGCGATGCTTGCATTCAGATTTGAATCGCCATCTTCGGGATTCGAATCAACCCGAACCACGCCTTTTCACGAGCCTCTTATGTCATGATGTCGGGCAGATCCGATCGCCAATCGGCTTTGACCACGTGTCAATGGCAGGGCTGTCCTCCAACCTCCAACCGAACCGTGACTCAACCCAGACACCACTTTCTCCATCACGCTCACGGCATTCACAATGTCACACCGAAAGACCACGAGGGGTGGATGTTTCCAGAAAATTTTCTCCTACGTATCGCGCAGCTTTTTTTAAGGGTTCCATTCAAAAGGACCGTATTAATGGCTAAACAATATCCTTTTATTGGTCAGAGGCGCATTGTAGTTCGTATACTTAACATATACAAGTTATGACTAGTCATTTTCTACAAAACTAAAAATCATATTAAAATTTTAATTTTTTGCAACGAATTTTTCTCTGGAGAGAGACGGACTGGTAGAAACTTTTCAAACCCTGAAGGAGGAAAAAATCCTCCGAAACGTCGGTTTGAAAGGAAAGGAGGAAGGATTCCAATAAATTACACCTTATTTGATATGTGTTAATTTTTTCTTTCCTCACTACCTCTGGGCTGCCTTCCATTACATTCAATTAAAATTTTAATCCCAATGATTATTTTATGAAGGATCGTATTTTTTTGGATTCGAAAATAAAAAAATTAAAAATGTCACATTAAAGTTTCGGTCTGTTAAGAGTATGGAAATGGCACCCGCCAACACTGGTAAAGATAGTAACAATAAAAGGGCAGTAATCGCTACCGATCAAACAAACAATGGCATACGTTCTAATTTAAGACCCAAAGGGCGCATGTTGATTACCGTTGAAATAAATTTAATTCATCATCACCCTGCTAAATGCAATGAAAAATTCTTAAATCAACCGAAGCTCCCGCATGAGCGATACTATTAAAAATTTATTTTAGTAGAATTAAGCTAAATTGAATTCACGTTAAAATGACTGTTTACGAGAGCCCGAAAGTAACCATTTTGGGGTGATTTATGTACCTGTCTGTGTGCTTTTGTTAGAAGTAGATTATTTTAAATTATAAAACAATTCCATAAATCAATCTTTCTTTCCTTATCAACGACAAATAAGAATGAATTCGATATTCCACATCAATGTTCCTCAATCTGGGTTCCACAAAGGAAAGTTTGGGGTTCCCCGCACCTAGAGGTCAATAAAAGAAAAAATCGAAAAAAATAGTATTTAGTAGTATCAGCTCTCAAAAAAATTGTCATGTAAAGAACAAAAATACTAAATTTAGTATCTAAGTTCTTTTTTTATGATAATGATGAGAGAAGGAGTTACACCAAAAAGGTGCAACCCCTAAAGGCCTTGGTTGGCCCCTCCATCGTGAAAAGAAGAAGAAAGAATTTTATGGGTTGGGCGGGGGTCGAAGGTATCTGTGGATACGGGTCTTAAATAGCTGAAGGTTATAAGTCGCGGGAAAGATGGTGGCAGAGAGCGAGTTCCAGTCTCAGGAGGGATAAAAGAGTTGGCGAAAGCGCTTGTTCGACTTTTATCCAATTTGACAGCGAAGGGGTGCTGAGCGTTTGAAAACCGCATGTTTCTCGTAAAGAGGGCATTAGGGGGGATAATTGATTTCAGCTCGACTGAACAAACACCGTGATAGTATCTGCAGTACAGGGAAAGGGCAGAAACGGTTCTTCGGTGAGCCAGGGAGTCGAGTGAGTTGGTTAGAGCCGGGTCTCCTATTAGCTTAATTGCTCGCTTCTGAATTGCACCCAGTGTAGAAAGAGAGTGCTTGGAGGCACCCCTCCACAGATGAGAGCCATATTCGAGACAGGGACGAATTTGAACCTTATACAGTATAAGAAGCTGACTGGGAGTATAACAGCGTCTAGACCTAAATAGGAGACCAAGCTTGCGCGCTGCAGCTTTAACAGTGGTTGAGATGTGGTCATTCCATGAAAGGTCAGACTCTAGAGTTACGCCTAGCATTGAAATTAAGACTGCGATGAACATCACTATTATTGTCTCAATGATACCATGTTTGTTGCTCTAAAGTTCCTTAACTTTCTTATAATACAACGATTACGTTACATTAGTAACAAAATAAAAACATCATTTAAATTGTTCTATTATTATTTTGTTATTAATGACGTTTGAAATATTATTCCTTTTCAAATACTCTAGATGAGAATATTATTTATGAGTATACATTTAATATTTAAAAAAAACCCTGTCCGATCCGAAAGAGGCATATGGGGTATCCCAATGACATTACCAAAAAATTTAATAATACTAATATTATTCATGAAAATAAAAATGTTAGGTATTGTAATTTAAAATTCACGTTTTTTGTACCCAATTTCCCCAAAATCTAGCAAATTTATCGGTCATCGGCGGCTGTTTGTTATATTTGGAAGCTATTAAAGTAGCATGATGTTGATATTTGACCAAAAATTAAATATCCCATGTTTTAGAGCTAGGAGGTTCCTCAGAAATAAATACAAGTGCTCTGAGGTTCCTCGCTCTACAAAAGGTTGAGAGACACTTTTCCATATATTTTGGAAGATATAAGGTAAGGAAACATCGGTATGTTAGTTACACTTGCACTTTATGGTCCTATTTTAAATTTCTTTCATTAATTAAGAAATACCTATGACATGACTCTTAGCGTTACCCACGGGTCTAATATAATAACACCACATAAAAGAAAGAGATTTCACACTGATATTGTCGCCGCTTTTATCATAGCTCTAGTCATGCATCGTAGCTCTTACTAAGGTAAGAGCTACGATGCATGACTAGAGCTCCCTAACTCGGCTTCATGGCCAGGGGATTGGTTAGATTTAGTTGATAATTTTCAAAATTATTTTCAAGTATGATTTTTTTCCGTCTAATTATCTGAATTCTTATACTCAGTTCAAAGTACATTTCTGTGTCGGTATCTGTCTGTTTGATATTAACGTATAACTGAGATATTTTAACCAACAATACTGACTAAATGCACCAAACTCCATGAAACAGCCAGAAAAACTTATTTAATACTTATGTTTAATTTTAAAAATTTCAAATTTATTACACCTCACAACTGTGTTATTTATAAAAGTGGACTGTTTTATGTTCTGGACTGAATTCCATATTCAATCCTAAAACTAAAGTGATGGCAAACATTTTTTTATTACCATTTTCGGGAAAATACAATTAAAATTTCATTTAATTTTTTATTTTTTATTTATTTAAAATATTGAATTTAATTATTAAAAGCAAACCATAGACATGAATAAACGTTTATGAATTTGAAATAAAAGGAATTTAACTAATTCACTAATCCACTTTTTAATTTATTAATTTATCTAATGTTTTTTTTTCTATGACTCCGTATTACCGAATTCGACCAAAACCCGGCTAATTTTCAAAATTTTGGTCCCTAGTCTTAAGAAATCCTCTTCACACACTAGTTTTCTAGCATTCCTTCCCCCTTAATATAATATCTTAGGGCATTTTTTTCTACTACTCAACAAACAGGTAATAAGTGTCTGTCCTTAAACTGCATTTTCATGTATATTTTTTTCTCAATCATTTATTAAGACTAATGAAACTCATTTAAAAACCTGCCTGGTTTATACTCTACTATTTTATTGATCAGATTTTATTTGAAAAGAAATTAAATATTTATAAGTTTTTTAATAAAAATTTATTATCCCTTATTTGGTAAACTAAATAGAATTGAATTAAGTGAAAAATTACATCCATAAGTTTATAGTAAGTATATGTGTAAGATGCTGATCAAAATTTATCCATCGATAACTTACAATTTACTTTTTGCATACATATTTCTTAAATAAAAATAAAAAAGTACAATTTTTAAAATTTAAAATTTTAGTTTAATCATAAGGCTTAATTTTTAAGTGATTAATGTTTTAATTTATATTTGGTTATGTCTCATAATTTGATGATTCGAGTAATTATGTAGTAGTCATGACTTTTAATTTCCGCTCTCAATATCTTAATCTTAATGGTTCGTAACTCGTGAAGAACTAAAACGGAACCCTATTACTGACGCCTTTATGTATGTCTGCCCGTCCGTCATATAATTATACTCCTATCAGGCTAGATAAGATACATAGATTACTTGAAATTTACAAGTTATATAAATATATTCATTTTACCCTAAATCAAAAATGGAAATATTAACCAGATGATTATTTTGGAGAAGGTTTATAGGCCCGAAAAGCAAAAATATGTCTTAACCTGGGGTGTGGGGATTGTCTCTGTAAAATTGTATCTCATTGGAGAGCTGAATATTAAAAATATGTATTTTTCCCCGGGCGTAAGTTGTCATTGAAACTAATTCATTAAATAGAATAGGCCTGTATTTTTTCTATTTAATTATCATTCAAATGGCCGAATGGGGGGCGGTAATTTTGTACCTGACATATTTCGTGAAACCATATAACTAAAAATTCTGAAAAAAAAGGAAATATTTAATGTCAAACATTGGTCTGTTTATAAACGAAAATCATGTCAGATTTTGAATCTCAATTATTTTAAAGAATTTTCGTTTTCTTAACTATATGGAAAATTCAGGTTTCTTATCATGGAATGTGAGATATCTGATTAAGTAAATTTCCAGCGTGAGAGAGCCCCAAAGTACCCATTTTTAACCAATTTTTCTATTTGACGGAAATACTCTATGAAACCGTTTGACCTAATATTGTAATAAAAACAAAACAAACAAAAAACGTTATTCTCTTCTAATGAACGACACATAAAATCAATTTTGAGATCTCAAGTACTTTGGAAGGTTATAATAATATAAAATATAATAGATTTTCATTTTCTCTTTTTTCCTTATTCCTAAAAATTAAATGTTTACCATACTAAAAAAAAATATTTCTTAATTAATAATTATGATTGAGGCGACTCTGGGTCAGTGGTTAGAGTGTTGGGTCGCTGACTCGAAGATCGCTGGTTTGAGACCGAGTCTCGGCAGATAGATATTTGCAGTCGCCTCCTCTTGGAAAGTAATGGCAACCTACCAAGAGCATAATTGCCAAGTGACCTCTCTAAATTAGCCGTTCGGAACCGGCGTTAAAAAGTAGGTCCCGTATATCTGTGTAAAACAACTAAACACACTCAGTTCAGGTATATGTGGAGAGGCGCCGACACCCGTTTCGGGTATGGCACTCGAAGAAGAAGAAGAATTATGATATTAAATAGGTATTTTGCAGAGAATAGCAGTGGATATAAATATGACTTTGTTAATTCTCATCTATAGTGGTAATTATGTACGGAACCTTCGAAATGCGAGACCCAGTCGCACTTGGCCGCTTTTTTAACGCCCCACTTATCAGAAAACTTGTTTACTCCAAAAGGATCAGATAATTGTCATGAGAATATATAAATTATTCTTATTCTTTTTCTTTTTTGAAAAATAATAAATTTTTGATTGGATTGAAATTAAATACTATAGATAATAAAAATAAAAAAAAACTTGATCAGAGATAGACAAGCCTCTACAACTTTTCTTATAGACCTCCGCCTTCGTTTCGTTAGCCCATATTCGGAATCCGGAATTAATTTAATTAAATGTGATTTATGTTGTGCTATATTTAGACTCCCCTAACTCGTTCATTGACATATTGGGTCAATATCTCATTTCACCAACTATATACCAATATATAGTAATAAATACACCCAGGTATTCGAGATGGGTAATGAATTGGATTTTAAATGTTGTTTTTTCATGTTTGTCAGTTCTTTATTAAATGTGAATTATAATTATGCACTTTTTAATTAAAATAACCTGAGATTTTGAATATTTCTGAGTCAAGTTTTTGGCTCTCGCGTTTCAGATGTCCGGAGTTCCGGACACCCCAAAAACCTGGCACATTCGCGTACCTATAGGGTTCTACTAAACCACCTACACCAGACTTATATCTGAGCAGTTCATTTGTCATTACAATCTATACTTGAGTAAATCGGAAAATCAATAATTAAGAATTAAAAGGCCTAAACCCCACTTATAATTACACACATATCGTTGGGGAAGGCGCAGATATATATTCTTAAAAAAATTCTAAAATCGCCCCCTAAATTATAATTCCTATTCTATGAGGAAATATATTCGCGGATTATTATGATTATAAACTGAACTGATCCTAAACTAAAAAGGCATGTTTGTGGTTGGTGATTTTAATGTTTATTAAAAATATGTGTTTGTAGAACCTGAAAATAAAATACGAATTAGAATATTACTTTCTCTATTCCTATTGAACACATCGTTAAACCAACCACACACCTTTCTATTCTAAACATTCTTAATTTATAAACAGTGAAAACCTTATTTAAGCCTTCTTGATTTTCATTTGAATAATCAAGAAGAGGCTGCGATGTCCCACGGTGGTCGTTTAAAATTTTTTTCTTTGTTTATTATTATTCCTTCAGGATTAGTGAAAAAGAGCTTAGGTGAAAAGCTGCATTGACGCCAGTTTATTTTTGATAAACTGTATTATTAGATAAAATAAAACATCTAACAGACAAACAAGAATACTAGGCATATGAAAAATATATTTAATTGAATTCTTAAAAATAAAAGTCTCACTTCTCCAACATTTAATAGAAATATTATAGAATCCTTTTTTTTTGTCTTAATTTATAGTCAAAATATTGATTAAAATTTACCAAATATTTTTTTCATTTTCATTTGTTAATTTTTCCATTTTTACTTTTACTTTTATTTTTATTCCTTGTCCTGGGGGGAGGGGGGGGGTCTCCTCCCCTTAGCCTCTTCTGTGGTCGCGCCACTGTTCACAGAAGTGGCCGGTATTTGTGATACCATGTCTCGAAAATTTGTAATCTTCAGTTTTACAAGCAACATTTTATAATACACATTTCAAAGTCAATGTCACCATAATATTATCCAAATTTTGCATATATTTTTAAACTTAAAATATATTTTTTAAATTTAAATTTAATTATAAGTATATACCTATGTATTATGTATATTACGAATCTCGTTTTTAGTTATAGTAATTCTGTTAAAAAATACTTTGTGATTTTGTTTTTTACAATCTGCAAAAAGATTATATTCTATTTCAAAAGAATTTCTTTTGTTATTTAAAATACTTTGCGCCCCCCATTGAAACACACCCACATTCGAATTCAAATAATTCTATAGAAGCATTAATGATATGGAAACACGGCTTAATACATAATAATTTGTATAATATTATGCTAAGTTTTTAAAACTGATATTAAAGTTTTCAAATATCAAGTATATATTGAAGAAGACAATAAAAAGTGTGTCTTCTGCTGGAATTATAAATTTTAGCAGAAGACACACTCTTTTATTGTCTCCTTCAATATATAAAAATTCTGCTACCCTCGGCAAAAAACTTTCACTCAAATATATATTTTATCCAGGGGTTGTTCTTGAGTCAACTCAAGCAGCCGCTTGGATTTGCCAGAATAATAGAGGTTGCGAAAAAAAAATTCTTAAAAAAATGTATTTTAGAAAATATCTGTCTATTTGCGTGTGTATGTTATCAATTTTCCGTCTTGGCCGTTGTGAACCGATAGGTAATAATGAAATTTTTAATTTATTGTTGTCGACTAAAAAGCCACGAGGTCGATTTTCAAAATTATTTTTAAAGAATTATTTATTTTTTTAGTTGTATGATTTTGAAAAATAAATTTTAGTGAACTCAGGCATAGAAAGATGTACAACAAAGCTTCTTATGATAACCAGCAAAATATGATTTTTCTAAGATATTAGTTTAGTAATTTAGGCAGGTATGCGAAATTTCGAACAAAGAAAAAGTATTAAATGGATTAAATATAGTTCCTACTCTAAAAATATGCAGTCCCCTCAAAAAAAAATTCCACGAGGGTGTCTTCTTCTAAGGAACCTGAGCTTATTATGATTTATTTTTTACAACATCAATTTCAAGAGTACCTATGGTGATTCGAAGTGTTAATAAGTCAGATAATACCCAAAGAATTTATTTTTATTTTTTTTATTTAAAAAGTGTATAACTTGAGTATTTGCCGTGAAAAGCGGCAAATCTATATGTTCAGTAACCAGGTCAGCTTCATTATTTAATTATTAAGAAGAAAGAAATAATTTAACTAAGTCATTAAATAGCATCTCTATATTTAATATCAATAAAAAAATTGGAATTATATAATTATGATTTCGATCTGAAATTAATTATTATGATTATTATTCCTAATGTAACCCAAGCAAGTGAGTTTCACATTATAATGCTTTTACTTTTATCAAAATCGAAATCTTAACCTGATCCAAAAATGTATATATGGCTGCTATAAAACTTTCTAAGTCTTTTGTACGAGGGTATATTAAACGATAAGACAAATTTGACTGAAAGAATTCAACGAACATTCCAAATGCCTTGAAGGAACAATCAATCGCTTTTGCGTTTAAGTAATTTTTAATTATTAATTCGCCCTCATTTTAGATGACAAGGTTTCGAGATCAGTCGGTCTTTAACGCAGAAATGTCAATGTAGTATATAAAAAGTGAAATAAATACAAAATTATTATATAAAACCTTGTCATATATGTTGAATTTAATTAATTCTAATAACTTTGAGATTAAAATATTAAACTTAATTTTCATTCGTATTTAACTTTATTATATTTATTTATTTATTTTTTTATTTTGCCTCTGGGATAAAATATTTTTAGAACACAGATTTCAAAGTCAATGTACCTATAGTGATTCTCTAAAATGGAAATCGGAGAAAAATTGAAATTTCGATGAAGGCTGAGCTGCCCCGTTTGTATTAAATTTAAGGTAAATCATTAACATCTACTCGGTAGGATTTAGAGACAGTAGAATTGAGTTCACTTGAATTTTTTTTAATTACTTGCTGTGGATTTAATATTCTTGAAAGTTAGATGGGTACTACTAAACCAATTTTAATAAATTATTATTATTTATTAATCTTCATCGCATCCATATTATTTAGTGAATTAAGTATGTGTAAATCGATGAGAATTGTTTGATTTGCTACTTTCCCGTCAGATACCTGCTAACATACTTAATTCATTATGATTTATTATTATTTATTCACTATAGAGTTTTAATCATCTCTGGTTGAAGCCATCTTCAGTTGTAAATATAGTTTTATAGTTTTAGGAGTGATTCTCAATATAAAAATCATTTTTTCATTTGTTTTCATAAATATAACATTTATTCATGAGATGAATGAAATGATACAAATCTAAATCTACATTTAATATTGAAGATGGTCAACCAGTGGTGACCGAACCTGTAAAGTTAATAAATAATATTAATTTACTAAATTTTTTTGTTGAGTGGGATTTAGCGACACTAGAGCCCTCTTTGAAATACTTTTGTGATCATGTTGATGTGGAATATAATTATATCTGCGTTTGCTAGGCTACAGCAAAACCAGATGGTTAGCATTACTGCCTTCAATTAAAAGAGTTCTAAAACTAAATTACTCTTTAAAATCATATTTATTTGTCTACAGATAACTACCAAAATGTCCAAATATCATCTGCTTCCCATTGAATAAAGTAAAAATGAGAAAATGGCTTTTCTTCAGGCAAGTCATACCTTTAACTGATCTGCTAATTCAGTTATCTAAATATCAGGATCTCCCATTATACGAGGTGTAGCTATTAAATGACGGGACCGTGCTTAGAAACGTTAAAGGCTATATTGCAAGGGAAGTCCAATTTTTCAATACTTATGAGGAATTTTGGAACAACATATTACAAAATGATGAATTATTGAAAAAAATTCATATTTCATCGCAAAAGTATGAGTGATTATATCTTTATTTGTTATGTTGATGCTTTAATTTTATCTATCACTGCTCTTATTCCTTTATGGTTATATGATAATAAAATAATTATATACATATAGGTTCATGTCCCACATTCCAATCTAAAACATCTGGTCACTTTATATAACAACCAAAATGCTTTCTTTGTTGGAGAATACCTTTTTATTTTAATAGAAAAACATAATATATCTTTATTATACGACATTGTAAACTGTATAATAAGACATCTCCCCACAGCATATTTATTATACGGTTTTACATTTATTTTGGAGAAGATACAGAGCTGATGCAGATTCTGAGAAGCCCAGCCCACCCAACTTTTTTAATCGAAACAGAACCAGAACATAGACAGTGATTCATACCATGAAATATTAACTCGGAATTATTTCCTTATTTTAACACTCCCCATACAGCAAGAACAGCAACTGATTATAACATAACTTAAGTATTTGTTTCTTTTTCTTTTCATATTAACAAAATGAATGTTGTTTATGAATATCGCTTTCTCTCTATCTCACTCTCTCCCGCCCTTATTTCTCAATTTTTAAATATAGACTTCACTTTAATTCTGCATATCGGTCCTAATTATCTATGAATATTTTTTTTTTAATATAATTTTTTATTTTGGTAAAAATTTTCTGCTAAGCAAACATTTTCTTTTTCCTGCATGATCGATTACCTAATATATTGAGGTGACCATGAAAAAAAACTTTCATCACTAATCACATTTCTTAATTTCTGATTAATACAATAATATTGAATCAAGAACATAATTACCAAAATATAAGAAAGTACTTACGTTAGCTACTTCAAAATAAAATTTTACAAAAATAATTTGTAAAACCAGCTTTTATCTAGGTACATTATTTTTATACAATTCTGATTTTTTTTTTCAAAAAAAATTTTAAACCTCCGAACAAAATTTACTGAAAAGTATATATAATTTATGTGTAGTATATATCGGTATATTTATTTGCATCAACCAAAGGACGCCTTTTTTATATGATCTTATAAAATCAACAACTCTCTTACTCTCGATAGAAAATTCTTAAATGACCAAATTTAAATGATTATTATTATTGTTTTTTGTATGTACTTGGTCAGATTCTAAGTTAATATTTTTTATTTTAATTAATTTGTATATCTTCTATATTACATATGTGTGTTTAGCATCTATAATTAAGGATCTATGGACGTTTAAACATTTTCAAGAGAAAACAAATTTTCTAGTCGAAAGTTTTATAGAAATATTATAAATTCGATTGTTTTAAGGTCCGAGGAGCTATATTTAAGGAGTTATGGACGTTTAAACATTTTTAAGAGAAAACATTTTTCTGGTCAAAAATTGTATAGAAATATTATAAATTCGATTGTTTTAAGGTCCTAGGAGCTATATTTAGGGAGTTATGGACGTTTAAACATTTTCAAGAGAAAACATTTTTCCGGTCAAAAATTTTATAGAAATATTATATATGTTTTAAGGTCCTATTGTAGTGTGTAAAATATAGTAGAATCAGTTAAATTTTTTGTGGGTCTGGTTTGAACCTTGTAACCCTAATCCATATACAAGAACTCTACCCTTTCGGTCAAGCTGACTCTTATATTATTATTATATAATAGGTACTCTAAAACATTTTTCATTAATTGTTGGTTTTGTTTTTTGTTGCAGGTAGGTGACATTGCTCCTCATCTCGTGAGTGTCTAGATGTCTAGATGCTCATCACTTTTTCGATAATTGAGACGTCCCCGTTTATCTTTTAAATAAACCAGGCTTAGTCATTAAAGAAAACAGTGATTAAATGCAGGTTAACATTTTTTCATTAGCGCAATGCTGCAGCTCGAGTAATTTTGTGTGCGTGTCGTTTCAATGTAAATAGTACTCAATAGAAAAAGGTGACCTTTCTTAGCCAAAAGGGCATTCGACTGGCCCAATTTCTCAACTGGGTGAACGAATGTGATCTCTTAAGATTGGATGTGCATTAGATAAAAAATACAGTGAAAGTGATCCGTAAAAATATTTCTCAAAAAAACAAAATATTTGTTTTTTGAGAAAGAAGAAAGAATTTATACAACGAAATTATCAATAAGGTAAGTGATTATTCCGATTATTTAACACGCAAATAATAAATAAGTTACACTTCAATGAATTTAAGTATCTAACGGTTTTTTTACTCCTACGCTTTAATTCTATGTGAAGAACGAAAAAAAAACATAATAAAAGTTTAATGGAAAAGTATTTTTATATACCTACCTCAATAAAAATATTATAATAATAATTCTGATTAAGAAGCTGTGTCAAAAGTGCTCTAAAATTGAAATATTCAATTTTACTTCATTTATGTAAAAATAATTTTAATGTATCAACGCAATATTTAATTTAATTGAACTATTTTTGATTAAACTTTTAAAAATGAACAGAATAGAATAAAACTATCCAAGAAATTAATGATAATTTATAGTAGCGCGACTTGTTATTTAATATCCACGTCTCATTAATTATTTTGAAAATTTTTAGGTTGTCCTATGTAGTATTCAAAATGCTCTTGATATAATATAAACCTTTTCATTAGATGAAGGTGCGTATGTGTCGTTGAAATTTGAAAAAGCAAGGAGTTCGAATACTCAAGACAATTATTGATTGTTGTAGGCGTATAGTTATCATTTTTCTTAATTTTTTATCAAGTTCAAATAGAGTGCCCCTATTGTCTCTATTTCGACCAAAATCTTGTCACCTCTTAATCCCAATACAAAAAAAAATCCCGTACCACCCCTTGATTTTGCTTAAGGTGAAATATAATAAGTTAACTTCCGCCTTTTTTATGTTCACTTTATCTCTGTTAAAAGCCTTGAGTAGGAATTATTTAAAGATATAATAAAACAAGTCTATTACTTTTGAAATTATTTAATTTTTTATAGAGTTCTATGATTTGAATTAATATTTTTGTTAAAATTATTTTATCTTACTTCTCACTAAATAATTCGTACTTTCGACACATATACGGTTCGTAAAATTAATATTTACTAATCAAAAGACTCTTAAATTAATTTAAATAATTTCAAAAGAAATAGTTTTCCATCAGTGAGTGAAGAATCAAAATTACCCATACAACGATATTCCACTCTTTTGAGGGCGTGAAAATTGTCTTTAATTACTACTTTAGTTTTCAGAGATGTCTCGAATTTTTGTCGCCTTTTCGATTGCACTTTCTCTTAATTGCATGATAAATATCAAGTTTGTACTTTTTATAGTTTATAGGCTGTGTGTCTACAGTGCCGCGCGGGGGTGCCTTGGGTGCAAAGATTCGACAGCGCAATTGACGCACTGAATTGTTTAAAGTGGTGTCTATAGCCCGCGGGCCTTCACACGCACTCGCAACCAGCGCATACAATACTCTCGCATCATATGTTTACCCCGAAAGATCGATATTTACCACGAATGGCATCAATCGGGGTATAGGTGTGTACGCAGAGGTACACGTGAAATATAGCGGGCGTATATTCCACCCTCGCTAGTGTTGAAGCTATCAACAGCTGGCGAGTTAACAACAGCTATCTAGGCAAAACCTTGTGCCACCACGAGACCAACCTCAGTCGAATGGAGCTAGGAACTTTCGTCCCTAGGGCTTTCTCCATTCCCCATGGCACCATTTGTTTTCAACAACCTTTGGTATGGTTGTTCGAGGTTTCTCTTGCACATGACTTTCCATGCTCCACCTCTTCAGATTCGGACTCTCTTCCCACAGTCCCAGTACGTGATCGACTGCATGTGCGGTTGGTTAACCTGATGTGATTGCAACATCACATACACCTGACAAACCGCTTGCAAATCGCCCAAGCCGGCCCACACCTGCTGCAAACAGCCAAGTACGAATGATTCGTTTTTACATAATCAGGAGTATTGTTCGCCAAGCAGGCTCCGAAACAATGGTAGTCGAGCACTTACAAGGCGTCCAATGTGGTTCACGCCCGCTGTAAAAACAACCAGTAGGATTTGAAGATTCAAAATCTTCAGCCCAGGTCCGCGACCAATTGTCGTCTGGCAAACGACTCACCACCCTCCATTCCAGGCGGCTTTCTGCCTATACCTCTATTTGTTATGTGTACAAAGCAAACCCACTGTGTTGCAGCTTTTAGGGTGTAAGATTAAAAATCTCCAGCCTAAGTTCGTGAACCGATTGTTCGCTTGGCCAGCGGTTCGTCACCTTTTGTGCCAACCCAGGCTTGTCTTTTAAATCTGGAAGTCGACAACCTCTTCTACATGATATATAACCATGCAGCTTATCGGACTTCATGGTATCAACCATGCATGCCACAGTCAAGTGACACAGATTGGCATTCACTACGGTAAAAGGCGCCAGTCTTTCATTCTAAAGGAACCTGTAAGACACCAATTAAATGGCAGCCGCAGACTACTTTAGGTGTGTTTACCGTTTTGGCTTGCACTCAGCGTGGGCTCGCCAAGCCCAATCTGAACCACCG
>JALMQS010000132.1:572590-594184 GCA_024734495.1 Forficula auricularia | reverse complement strand
CTGAACCACCGTCAGATGTGCCGCTGGACCATTTTAAATCAGAGGGCTAGTCAACTCCCTTGTCATGACTACGGCCATGGCATGCGAGCGGGTACAATACACGTACGTCCCCCGCTCGCACTGATTAGCAAGCATAATGCCAGAGCAACACCAATTTCGGCTTGCAGGTTTGTCACTTCCTGGATACGTGGACATCGCGGTGCTCCGAGCGTGGAAGCCGATGAGCTAGTCACGGAATCAATCATGGCCAGCTTTTGTAGCCATCACCATATACTGGTGATTTTCATCGGCCGTTATGAATTATTCATATTGATAAGCAATTTCCAGCAGCGCCCTCAACTGCTGGTTACAGTTATTACTGTTTACTGTTTACTGTCTTATGAAATAGTTATAATTATCATCAAAGAATGACAGCTTATTTATGCTTATCAATCTGCATGGCCACCATCAAACCATGCGCCGTGAATTATTGGCTTACTGCTGTGCCATTGATCAGCCCGGCCGCACACACCACTCAACCAGGCCAAAGCCCGCAGTGTCGGCGTATTTGGTTCAAGCCACCAACATCTCGGCATAATGAAGCATATCCAGAGCAGCGCATCTGAATATACTAAAAGGATAGAGTATTTCTTACTATATATGTCATAGACATAAAATAGCATATCCTGGCAGGATCAACCGAAATATACTAAAAAGATAGAAGAAATTCTATATATGCCGAAATGTGTAGGTCACTATTCCAATACATGCATTCTTGCATAATTGTTTATGCAACATGATATCATCATCATTTTGATAGTGATATATTCATAAATTTGTGTGTTCAATAATCGACAGAGTCGATGTAGTAGGATTTGTAGAAACAATCGTGTTTATGATATTTCTATTGTAATATTATAGCATTTTAACTCTTTTAGAATTTATTAGATAAATTCAAGAGATTTATTCACCATAGTTAGTTTTGATGCAGCAGCTGCTGCATCTGTTGCCGGCATAACATAGCACCTCTTGGCCCACTGAATATACTAAAAAGATAGCCCATTGGAGGATCATCCATGGGACTATATATGTCTAATGACATAATATAGCATATCCAGTGCATTTTCCAGATTTACTAAGGACATAGAAATATTTCTATATATGCCAATGGCAACTGCGTTCTTCGCCAAGGGTAACACTCTTAGTTCTCCGAAAGGTTCGGATATCCAGCTAGACCACGCGGAGGTGGTGTTACTCCCAGAGACGGCCCAGTGTAGAGATAAGCATCGTTGCCTTTTGCTCGTTCTCTAGCGGCTTGCGTCTCGCTAGCCTGCCTTGGGTGCAGTGCATCCAGGCGCCATTTCTGGAGAGGAGGAAAATTTTGGTTCAAATTTTCTGTATATTCTTAAAAAAATATTTACTATTACCTGCCACCTTCAGCGGCAAAACATTTCAGCGACCACTTATATTTATTTGACTCCACGACGACGTACAAATTATAAAAGAGAGCCATAGGGACATAGTCATAATCATAACATTATATATAGACATACTTTGTATGTCAGGGGTTCCCAACCTTTTCCGAGTCGTGGCGCGTTTTTCCAATTAATATTTTCCCACGGCGCCCTATATATTTTTTATTGGGCCGCGCAGGAGGGGGCCCTCCTCTTACAAACAGTTACAAGTTTGTTTACATTATTTTGATTGATATTTTATTCAAATAACATTTTGGCAAAGATAAAATTTCATAGGGTAAGTAAAAGTACATATATCAAAACAAATACCGTATTTGGTCTCTTTATTGTATTAGAATCTATAAAAATATCTTGGGAATTAATAGTTTATTTTTCTATGAAAATCAAAAATTCAGACCACAGGAGAGACCCTTTTATATATTTCAGATTATTTCGAGGGTATCAAAGTTACATTTTTCTCTTTATATCAAAACAAATACTATAGCCAGGGAGGAATTCTGGCAATGAGGGCTCCCATTCGGATGATGAGAGCCCTTCACCAGGCTAGGGTGGGCAATATAAAAATATTGTATTTTTGGTTGAATGGTTCTGGACATAAAATAAACCCGGAGATGGTCTGCTCCATTTGTAACATATATATATGAAAATGAAAATTTATTTCATATTTTAAATGTATGCCCGATATACATACAATGCGTTGAGGGAGGGAAGTCTATTTAAGGGATTCTATTGAGAATGCTGAAGATTTTTGGGATATTTTGAGGCCTTTGAGCTTATAAAAGTTGAGAAGCTTATACAATTTTATTGATGGTGCTCTGCGTCTCCGTTCATTCATTATAAATGAATGAGGGGAGGGGGGGGGAATTGTTTATTGTTATATTTGTTCACAATTCTGTTTATTTGTACTTAATTCTTGTATTGAATTTTAGCAATTCTATATATACAATAAATAAATAAAATAAAATAAATAAATAATCAAAACACATACCGTATTTGTTCTCTCTAAATACTCTTGTATAAAAAAAATTTCTTGAGAATTAATACTTTCTTTTTCTATGAAAATCAAAAATTCAGACCACCGGGGGACCCTACCTCTGAATTTCCAAGAAAAGTATAATTAATTATCTTTAGCATTGCATTAGAAGATGACAATGACAATCCCTTATCTCGATTACAAAAATGTTGTTCAGGCTGGAGGACAAACGGTCTTTTTCGCTTTATTTGTTTACCTGTAACGTATCCGTAATCAAACTCGACTATTTTATCGTTTTGCAGAGAATCTCATTCTTGATTTTCTTTTGCCTGGAGGATTAAATTCCCTCGATTACGTATTCAAATATTTGTAGCCATTGGAGCGAATTTTATTAAATTAATCATTGAATTTCACTCACTAAATATGCGACCTCCAGGGTCTGCATATTAATAAATTTAATGTAATTAAGAAGTAGTTAAACGTTTTTATAGAATCACAGGAATTATTTTAATAAACAAATTTTTTATCAAACATTCATGGACAGTATTAATACGACCTCTATAGCCAGCCATTGGAACTTTCATTTTCTTTTGATATATTCTCAATAAAAAAGCGTGTTAAAAACATTTCATGAACTTGAATAACAGAAGTTAAAAAGAAATTTGCTGAAACAAAATAAATTAAGAATCAATACCTCAAACATGATAAAAAATATTTTTTTATTTTAGTCTCCACAAAAAATTTGACACTCCCCATACTAGCATTCGATTAAAATACTATAAATACGATTTGTTTATTTCGGGAAAAATGAATGCACATAACTTGTAAATTTTAAGTTTGTATCTTATTTAGCTTAACGAACTAAAGTTCTCTGACATACATTGTAGCGACACTAATAGGGTCCCGTTTTACTTTTAAATTGAATTTTAATAAAAAGGGTTTGGGAGAAGAAAAGTCTCAGATCGCGAGTCAAGTGTCATTTTGGATCTATACATTATGCACCTTCCTTTTTCTTTCTCAAATATTTTAAATTTAACAAATGATTAATGATACGAAAATCAAGTTCAAATTAAGAAATGAGAAAAAAGTATTAAGTTTCTGTTTATGTCTAAGCCTGTTACATAGAAAAAAAATATTTAAAAAAAAAAAGTTTAGATAATGTGTTTGAATTTCTCCCTCTATAACGAAATCAACGTACAATCTGAAATCTATCCCACCTTTGATTAATAACCATAATTTCAAGAGTTAAAAAAACCAATATATTATTACCAAAGAGTTTCATGTATCACTGAAAAGTTATCACTCCGATTAAATAACATTTCTAAGTTATTGACATAGGACAGAGTTGTCTGAATCTAATTTCCATGTTTATTAAGTCATTAACAATTTCGGAAACGAGACATAATAGTGGACCTGGTGTTTATTTTTAACATAAGTTCCCACCTGGAGATTCAATCTTATGATTAAATGAACATTTGCATAATGATTGATAAACGAGTCCGCCGCGTCCACTCTCGTTTTCTCTTGCGGACAAACAGACGGACAGACGAACGTCTGCAAGGGAGGGAGAGTCGCATCGGAAAGTGGATCAAATGCTAAACAGGCGAAGTTACAAGAGCGAAGACAAAAGGCGACCACACATAGCTCGAATATTGCGAAAAGCCAATTAAATAATTCATGACATCGAGTGGGACTAATGGAAGGAACATGAAACAGAAATTGGAAAACAGGTCTATTGTTCTTCGAAAGGGAATTATTGGATATTTTCAAAAAAATGAAAATTGCTCAATTGAAGTTCTTCTGTTCTTGATGAAGTTATTGCCACCCAAACGACAGTTCTCACAGCCTTGATAAAAAAAAAACGGTTCAGTGTTTTATCTAGTGAATTAAAATAAGAACCGACCTGGCATACGAATCAGATGAAATAATAAGAAATAGTCAAATATTCGTTTGGAAAAGCTGCAAAACAATTAAACAATGGAGAATATTGATTTAAGTATATCAAGGTTGCGATTAGGGCAAGGATACTGTTTTGAACATTCAAATATTTTGGCAACATGAGAAACTTCACAACTGGGAGCAAAAAAAGCAAGGAGCCTTACTAAACCAGCCAGAGAAAGGCAATAGAAAACTACCCTTATGAACAATTTCTCCAAAAAATGACTCTAGAGAGATTAATCTCAATAGTAATCGCCAACTCTCGGAATCGAGTATGACACACAAAGAAGAAGGACCTTCCTAGAATCTTCAGTCTAAAAGTTATTGGGGATATCTGAATCCAATAAGAATTAGGCACAAATAGACATACTGTCGAAATTGAATTTTTTCCATGATTCAGACATTTCTGAGCACGAATAAGCAAATATAATTGAACATTACTTGGTTCACTTACAAATTTTATTTTTTGTTTTTTTAAGAAGTCGCATTATTTGTATCCAAAATACTTTTTTATGAATCAGATTTTAAAAATAATTACTATAGAATACTTGCGTTAATGCTAAAGAAACTGCATTCCTGATTACATAAAAGCTTTAACAGCAAGATACAATAAAAGTGATTTATTAACGACGTTTTGGTCCATTGAACCATGACAATGCATCTTTCAATATTCTTATTCACACCCACGCAAGAACACTGTTAGAGAACTAGACACAGAAATCTAGAAGGGTCCGAGTCCTCTTTTCTCGATTTCTTTTGAATTACACTAGATGTAAATGAAAATCCACGAAAATATAAATATTTTCTAAAATTAATTCTTTAATATATATTACTTTCATTTTAATAAATTTATATTAATATTTATTCTCAATCTTTAAACAAAATGCTTATTAAAAAAAGCCTAAAAAAAAAATATCTTGGTATGAGCATAACATACATAATTATATTGTATTCAATCAATTTCAAATATTAGTTACAATAGTGATTCAAAAACCTAAATATTTAAAAATCTTATTCTAAGCTATTTAAACTGTTCACAGAAGAAATTTAATTTATTCTCTACATGCTTAATTTAGTTCTTATGTCCATGATAAATTAACATTGTAGAAATTTGTCTAGCTGTAAAAAGTTTGTACATATGGCGGCTTGATTGTATTTTCACTATAAGTTAATTAAGCTTATAATAAATTTTACCCCTTTATTTTAGGTCCTGAAAAAGGGAAAGGTTCACTTTTTCGATTTTTTCCTTTAATTGTAGCCAGTACTCTACCAGTATCCCAAATTTCAGCATTCTAGGATCAGTGGAAGTACTCTAAGTTTTTGATATGTCAGTCAGTGTTAAAAATGACACTTTTCAGACATTAATAACTCAATAACTATAATAGGTTTATTCATGAAATTTGGGATCTAGGTGTTCCAGTGGCCCTTATTAAACATGCAAAATTTCAAGTGTGTAAGTCTAATAGCTTTTGAGTTATGGAGGGGGGGGTCGAAAGTAGCTCGAAATGGTTCGTATAAATATACACATGGCCGGTGCGCCGCCCGTTCTTTTCCGAATTTGGTTGATACACTACCGTGTGTCTAGATAGATAATTTATTAAATAAAATATTTTGAATAAATTGAATATGTATCTAATATTTATTGAGGATAATAAAATGACCCTGCTAAATGTATAATTTTAATTATTTTTCTTCAATAATCAGCATGCGATTATGATAAAAGAGCCCTTGTATATTTATTATTTCTTTTCAATAAATCATCAGCTCGCCTTTGCCTTAGTCTACAAGGGTACCGCGACATTTCAGCCCCCGACAAAATATCCCCGACAAAACATCCCCTGACAAAATATTCCAATGACAAAATATCCCCCGACATAATATCTGCTGACAAAATATTCCCCAGTAAAAGGGAGAATACAAAAGAAATTAAGTGAGAAGCTTATAATCATAGTTTTGAATAATATAAACATACTTTCATATTTTGGCGTCTAATTAGCCGTTTGAAAGTGCTGCTGTCTGTCGTTAGATTTTCCAGCTAACAATTTATTATTTTTACTATCTATAATATAGTATTTATCATCTATATTTACTTATTTATCGTCTATGTTTACATTACACAATTATTGATTGTTTGTTAACAGTGTTATTAATCATTATCGTTATTAATTATTATTATAATATTGGGCGAAAATATAGCGCCCGAAACACACCCCGCCCGGACTAAACTTTCGGAGGTTCGGTTAATATATATTCAGTTCGGCTCGGTTGGGTTCGTATACGAACCGTCTAAATGCCAGCCCGAAAAGGAGCTATACGAACCCAACCGAGCCGAACTGAATATATATTAACCGAACCGGAGTCGATTTGCATTATTCATAAGATTCACGAGGGGAAGGGTTATTTTGTCATGAGATATTTTGTCTGAAGGATATTTTGTCGGGACTATTTTGTCGGGGGCTGAAATGTCGCGGAATCGTCTACAAGTGCTGACATGTTTCGCTACAAGTTGGGACAGGTTGCCGTGGTCAGACTTTATCTATGCTTATAAAAGCCCCCTTTCGTGTTTTTATTATTTCTCCTTAACTTTACAATTATTTATTTATTTCTTCAAGCCTATATGATTCGAGATTAATAAATAGATAATCAAAATAAAATTAATTTTCTGTTTTGTTAAATACATAAGATGTTACTTAAAATTTTCAGTATTCTAAGGAAATTAAATCAATAAAAAATCAAATTGTTTTCTTAGAAAAGATTTTGTTTTGCCGAGAGTAGCAGCTTTGTTGGTTGATAAAGAGAAATCAATGAGGTTGTTCTCTGCTTGATTCAAATTAACATATATATATAGAATACATATATATCCCAAATATAAATATGGATGGATGGATAGATGGAAGGCAGCCCAAGAATAATGAAAAAATAAAATTTCTAATAAAATAAATTTATTGGAAAGTCATTTTTATCCTCTAAAAACTGAAGTTACGAAAGATCTTCTCTCCTTCTTCAAAAATGACTTTATAATAAATTTATTATATTCGGAATTTTTTTTTTTTTTTAATGCAATCGAATGCAAGAAGGGATGCACCAGTAAAGATGCAGCCCCTATGGATCTCGAAAGACCATTTCATTACCGAAGAGAAGGGAAAGTTGATTAAGTGAGAGGGTGTAGACGTAGGTGTCTATGCACTCGGGTTTTGAAGGTTTGAAGATTATAAGTGCTGGGAAAGATGGAGGCTGGCAGAATTTTATTTTTCCATTATTCTTGGACTACCTTCTATTAATTCTCCAACGTTATAATATTATATTTAAGACAATATTAATCTAGAATTTTTATGTTGAAGTTCAAATTCATTTATTATGCCTTCTAAATCTAAAGTTTTGCCAATTTGTACTTAAATGCTTATCATTCTTCAAAAAATTCAAAAAATTTTCACTAGATGGTAACAAACAATCCATACTAAGTAATAGTTCTTTGTTAAATATATGTTATAGTTTTTTTTTGTCAGGTAATCCTGTACTTCTATTACATTTATATAAATTTATACCTTCATTAAAATAGTCAGTGATGCAACTCCTTTTTAATGGATGCTTTTCAGTCATCTTGAAATTCATTCACAGGATTCACACTACACTAAAAGAAAAGCTTATACCACACGTTGGATTGAAAGAAATAATATTTATTTAACAATAGCGATAATAACGTATTTACACTAAAAATACGCATTTTGAAAAATCCTTCGTTAGATTGGGGGGGAGGGGGTCGAGCCAAATCTCACGACATCTCACCAAGGGGGAGGAGGGGTCGAAAAATTGCCAAAATCGCCTCACCCCCCTATTTCTAAAACGAATAACTGATTACATTTGTCATACCTCATAACTATGTTAGAGACCGGATTCCTATATGCAATTGCATATTTTGTTTGCCGCCACATACGACCCAGGGGATCAATTATCTATCCGAATCATCCATCTAGGATACTGTGGGTTAAATTTTATACTGCATATTTTTGCATATTTGAGTAATATTGCATAAAATTACATATTTGAAGAAGATTGCATAAAATTGCATATTTGAAGGATTTTTTGTCAAATATAGCCTATTTCGCGCCAAATACAGATTTTTAAAAAGTACATTTTCGGAGAAATAATTTAAAAAAAATGAAGAAATATATATATAAAGTTCCTTTAAATTTGCCTCCATTACATCTGAGGATATTTAGCGCTCCTTTTAATTGTATAAATTAATTTTAAGTGATCGTAGACCGAAGGGTGAACCGCGATTGGAATTAGGTGTACACGTCTTTTGAATTATGTAGAATTATTTTGGAATTCATTAGATAATGCCTCTTCATCTATTATCTTCTTCTACTTGGAAATGAAAGTGGAAAGTGGAAGTGGAAGTAGGTGTACACGATATTAGGTTGCGGTTCACCCCTCGCCATGAGAATTTTGTGAAATTTTTTACTCAATAAAAGTACATATTTGACACTTGGTGTCTATAGCTTATTTTATCATTTTATTTCTTTCATAGCACTCCTTCAAGTATATAGTCTTTTTGTGTTCAATTTTTATTTTTTAGTGCATAAAAAAATTTATTTTGCCAATTTTTGCTGCATATATTTGCATATTTCAACGTATTCTTTATATTACTTGCATATTTCGGACTTTTTAACTGCATATTTTATGGCATATTTTGCCAGTTTTTACTGCATAAAAATCCGGGCTCTACTCATAACTAAAAATTAATAAATGCAGGAAATTAGAAAATAATACATTCGTTAATTGGGGAGCTCTTGAACGCTTTTAGCTAATTTTCATTAAAAAGACAAGTTTTTGAAAATTACTTCAAAATGCAATGCTTAATTGTTTTTTTATGTTTTCAATACTGCAATCACTTTGCAAACCCCTAATTGTTTTGCCATCATCGTAGCTCCAATAATAACAAAACTTTATGCATTAGTACGCAATAAATAAGATCACCCGACTTATATCCATATGTAACACGTGAATTCATTGATACATACATTTATGTATATCATATCTGGTTTGTTTTGCGCATAACTTTTCAATTAACTCTCCCGTCAATTCATTGATAAATATATATATATTTAAATCGCACCTAGTTTGTTTTGTTCATATCTTTTCGAATAATATTGTTTTCATTGACTTGTTATTGGGAGTTCTTGAATGGTTGTACCTAATAAACTAAATTTAGCCCACATGTCCATATCAATAAAGTGCATACTAATTTTCAACCTTCGAGCTCAAACCATTCACATACCGACTCGCCATATAACGATTGATCTTGCCGTGAGCGATCCAGAGGTTTTCTAGCAGAACTTCCGGATGGAAAAATGCAGAAATTCAAAAAAACAAATTCGAATTTTTATATGGAGACTATCAGCTTAATTAAT
This sequence comes from Forficula auricularia, assembly GCA_024734495.1. Taxonomy (NCBI): domain Eukaryota; kingdom Metazoa; phylum Arthropoda; class Insecta; order Dermaptera; family Forficulidae; genus Forficula; species Forficula auricularia. The sequence goes on along the minus strand of JALMQS010000132.1, from coordinate 584,405 downwards.
GAATTCTTTAGTATATTATATATTTGTATTAATAAGCTCCATTTAAGATTTCTAACTTAAGTTATCTGTCCTATCACAAAATTGTCAGATCACCAAAATTCACAAACAGGCTACCGATACTTGAAAAAGTTTTTCAATTATATATTTATCATTCATCATCAGAGTATTCTTACTCTACTAAGACTAGTTTGACGCAACCACCAACCATCCGCCTCCACTCTCTCTATTCCATTCTAACTCTTTCGCTTATCGGAAAGTCTCATCTCCCAAATCCTTCAATTCCTGGAGAAAATAATCCAGTCCAGCTCTTGGCCTTCTCTTTTGTACAAGCTTTTTTCTTTATCAGATCACCCTTGAAAATATCCCTAAACAACTCCCATGTCTTACTTAACATGTGCTTTATCTATCATTTGAGCATAATCAGTAGAGATTGTGGTGTTGGTGCAAGGTGAAACATCTTTAATAAAGTTAAGAGTAAATAAATATTTTATTTAATATGGATTTACTATGAGTTAAGGATACTGGGTCACTTATTTCACATTAAAATTAAAAAATTAAAAGATATAAAATTTTTTTTCTTTTTCAAAAATTTTTTATATCTTTTAATTTTTTAATTTTAATGTGAAATAAGTGACCCAGTATCCTTAACTCATAGTAAATCCATATTGAATAAAATATTTATTTACTCTTATCTTTATCATTTGAGCTCTTCTCTAATTCAAATTCTTCCGCAATTCTCTAATTTTATCAAGAACCTTTTCTTTCTTTTGTATTTTGAATTTGTGTATTGAAAACTTATAAAAAGTTAGTTGATTTTTGTACCTATCGGGGTTAACTTTAAATTAAAAAAAAATCCACAAATTCTCTTATTTTCTCCTTATCAACGACAAATAAGGTCGAATTTAATATTACAAGTCTTTTGGAAGATATAGAATACGGAACCATTTGTATGAGTGTCCAACTTGCACTTTTATTTTTATTTGATTAGATCTATAAGTAACCGTTTCACTAAAATACAGCCTATTTCATTTAATGCAATAATAAGTAGGAATCTCCAAATCTATAGGGGAATGTGAGATAATGCGGTGACTCTTATAGAAGGTAAAAATAGACAAAATAGACTCTCCTTTGTATTTTGAAAATTAAATAAAATATATTTAGCATTTAGCTTTATTTGATAACTGTGTTAGAAAAATGAACTACCCTTAAATCAATATTTTAATTAAAATTTCATATATGCTAATAATAAATTAGAGAAAAAGTTCTTTTTTTTTCTTTTTTTGTTATAAATTTTATTAAACCAATTATTTTACATTAATTAATGTATACATTGTATTTTTTGCTTCGATTCCGGAGATTACTTCTCCACCATCGAGTGTCATTATTCATCTTTAGTCCTTGTTTTTAATAAGAGGAAAAATCTAATTAGATAAAAAAACCTCTTTTCCGATAATTATTTCAATTCCATTATTCCCCAATCAAGTCGATTGGTAATCTCTTAATCATCCAATCTAGAAAAAGTTCATAGCAAATAAAACTTTAAATATGTATTTGATGAAAAATGAAAGCGCCTTTTTGATCGATTTCTGTTTGAAAAAATGATTTTCTCTAAAAATGTTATTATTACTATTATTACATATCCGGATGATTACTGATAGGGCGTATCAAATGCTGGGTATTATATGTCGAACTACTGGGAAATTTAGGTTGCATAATTTTTTCGATATTCACTCATGAGGGCTTTTTTGTAGAGCAAAACGTCATGGTTTTTCTCGATTTTGTTTTATCGAAATAATTTGAGCCGTTTTTGAGATATTTCGAAAAAAACACTTTTTTTCATGCACGATTACAATACTTGACCATGCCCTGCTATGGTAAAGTAAAAAACGAAATATCTATTATATTATAAATCCATGAAAATTTTAAAAATTAACATAATATTTTGCAACACAGTTTTACATCAATTCATATGAAACTATTAGATTTCTAGAATGAATTAGAAGGCCAATTTCTTTTTTATTTATATCTCTATTTAACATTTCTTTCCGATTTCAAGGTTTTCACTGAAAAAGTGTCTCAATGACAGAAACTTATTTGAAATCGTTTTTTTTTTCTGTCTTATGATTCAACCCTCCGGATATCTTTTTTACTCAAGAATATTTAACTATGATAATTATAATGAATTAAAATAAACCATTTGAATAATTAACGGGAGTAAGTTTGTAAATTGTATCTTAGACTGGCGAATAGCTTATCTTATAGAAAACTTGAACTTTTATGATTAATGATATAATAAATACTAAAGGCTAAATAGCCTACTTAAATATCTACTATTCTTTAACACAGATTTCTTTTACTGGCGCGGCCGATAAATTGATTGGTTGTGACATCAACAACAGCAATGATATTCGTAGTTCAGTTTGAACTAGTAAACAGAAACTTGTTGGAAAAGTTAATCAAAACAATACACATTTTTCTATATAACAATTTTAATTTCTGTATTTTTAAACTGGAAGCTCTTAAAATAAAAATCCCAAAATTTAATAAATTCTTCGTTTTACAAAATAAAAAAATAAAAAAATCAGACATTTGATCGAACTTTTTACGAGATGCAGCTCTCACGTTTTCGTTGTTATCGGAATCCAGACATACATCACACAAGCAAATTATTACACATTTGAAAATATTTTCCTCCACATTTCAGATATTTCAAAACACAAATAAGAACTAACAATTAAAAAAATTAATTCTTCGCTCACTCTTCTACTATTGTTCGCAATAGTTCAATAGTGGAGGGTTGTAGATAGTCCGTTCTGGTGCCGAAATTTTATTGGGGGTGGGGTTTAAAAACAAAAACCTTTTGGACTTTTTAGCTTTAGAATTTCAGTTTGCAAAATTCAGAAAATTAAAAGAAAAAATTGGCTTTTTAAATTAAAATTAAATTTTCATTAAAATTTTCAATCAAAATAAAGAGAATTAATTCTTCAAAGATAATTACATTTTAATTTTTGTTCGATCAAAATCGTAACACATTACTTACATCTATTATTTCTTACTTTCCACTAAGTTTTCAAAAAAAAAAAATTCAACTAATTTTAGAATTTTATTCAACTTCCAAAGCTTTGTCATTTTTTTTTTTTTTTTTTTTGAAAGAAAATTTTCATTTTTATTCAAAACCGGTAAATATCCAAAAGCTATGATCTAAAATTTATTTATCTTAAAGAAAAAACTCACACCCTATTTAGTTTTTGAGATCAAATAATTTCCAATTATAATCAGTAACACACTCAAAAATTATTTAAAAAAAAAAAATACATTATATATGTTTAAAATTTGAATTTTTATTTAAATCACACATAATTAATTATAATTATTTATTGAACACAAACGAAAAATACAATATAACTAAGACATTTCGCAGAATAAGTCGATCGAAACGTCGTAGTTATATTGTATTATTTGTTTATGTTCAATAAATAATTATAATTAATGATGTGGGAAAATAAGCTGATGTGTTCTGATGTGGCCATCCACTTGACTTTACCATACAACCTGGCCCCTCAATTATATTTAATATTTAATAAAATTATTTATAATCATGTAAGGGGGGGGGGGGTGCATTTTTAGACTTATGGGGGCCCACTGATTATGTATACAACAATTGGTTGAGTTTGGTACAAGAGCCTAGAATCTTATCCCCCACCCCCCATTTTGGGCGGTTAGATTTTTCAATTTTAGTTTTCTGGGGCCCACTGATTATGTATACAAAATTTGGTTTAGTTTGGAAAATGGCCAAGATTTTCATTTTTTGACCCCCCTCGACGCCCCTTAATTTTGGGTCGATATGCACCAAAAACTAATCAGCTCTTAATCTCAATGTACCAAAGCTACGTGTGAAAGTTGGTTTCGATATTCACACTAGTTTTTGAGCTAGCTCGTCCACAAATTTGGTAACGCACAGACTAACTAACTAACAGACATTTTGACAAAACAATTATTATCTCGAAAAATATATTTTTTTCGATATTCACTTATTAGAGCTTTTTTGTAGATCTAAATACCATGATTTCGCTCAATTTTTTTAATCGAAATATTTTCAGCCGTTTTTTAGATATTTTGAAAAAAAGAAAGAAAAAAACCACTTTTTTCATGCACGATTACAATACTTGACCATACCCTATGGTAAAGTAAAAATTCAAATTTTAATCTAATTAATCACAAAAATAAAAGCTTCATCAGCTTCATTACTAATAAATATTACTTATATGTGAATATAGGTAGGTACTACATAAACGTTTTAATTTAATCACAATTTTTATATTTTCATTAGATCTCTTCGAGTCGATCTATTATTTTAATTAAGTCGATTGCCTGCCTTCACGTCTTGTTTCCAATCCCCTTACCTATTTTATTTTTAAAATCATTGCTCAACTCTTTAGGTTCTAATTGATATAAAAATTCTTTGACAATTTTCATTATTCATTAAATTTTAAAACTTATTTTATTTTGCTATGAAATTTTCACCTACCCTTGACTTTAAATGTTATTACACGTCATCTAATCTCCATTTTGGAAATAAATTTTCTCATCTTATGGTTAGCAAAATACGTAATTCAAATAATTCTGATTAATGTTATGTTAAGTTTTATTTTTTAACCTAAAATAATTACCAAGAATTTTAAGACCGATAATAAACAATATCTTATTAGATATGATTTATTCAAATAATAAGGGATCGCCCTCATTAGTCGAATACACGTGCCAGACTTGCTTTCTAAGTAACAGTTTGGCGAAACTAGTGGGGATAGATCTTTAAACGAATGTAAAGATAATTTGATGAATGTGATAATTTATTCAATTAATTATCTAATCTATGGCATTTTTCTTAACTATAATAGTTTCCGCGAAATGCCATTAGTGAACTATTTGTATACTATCATATTCAATTCTCTATTCATTTAGTAAAGCCTATGCTTTGCTAGGTACCTATTATGCAATGAAAAGTATTTTTCTGGATCATAAGATATTCTATTAATATTTTTAATTCGTTTGTAATTATTTTTATTTAATATTTTTAGTTTACTGGTCTATTTTAGTTAGTTACAACCGACCAAAATTTTTAAATATCTCTTCACAATCCTAAAAAATTTCATATAAATTATTATTCAAATTTAAATAGCTTAATATTAATCGAAATTTAATTGAAAAAAGTCAATACGAATTTATATTTTGTTTTAAACATATGGAACAATGAAAAATTAGGCCACATCAGAATCAATGGCGTGGCTTATTATAATAACTGTAGCTTATTATAATAAGTAGCTTATTATAATAGTAGCTTATTATAATAAGAGTTATTATAATAAGTAGCTTATTATAATAACTCTTTTCTTCCATTTGAAAATGTAAAGAGAAATTTGAAAACAAAAAAATGTTTTGTCTCCAATACTAGAAGACATCTTTAAAAATTAAATAAGATTAAATTTTTTGCCATTGGAGAATAAAAAAAACTATTTTTAATTAGTTTTTTTCTTATTTGAAAATTCACTATAAAAATTTTCAAATTTGAAGAAGCATTCAAGTGGACTTCTAATGTACACACGACGATTGATTAACTTTTTAATTTTTCAACGTATTTCAAAATAAAACATATACTTATTATGTTTATGCACTATTTCTATAATTAAACAATCGATTAATATTAAAATTTTTAAGTTTGAATTTAATTTAAAGTCAAAATTGTTAGAATCCACAAGATGAGATACTAAAAAAAATGACCGGGGATTATATAACTACAGGTATAACTACAGGTAACTAACAAAAATAGCTCAGGGAACAAAATAAATAAATAAATAAAAATAATTCCAAACAGTTAAAACAGGATTAGTAGGGAGTTCGTCAATAAATAAAGAACAGAGTTTTTATTAAATGGTCCAGACTTTTCGTCGATTTATTTGGACTTCCTCAGTGGCCCATCTTATCACTCTTTGTCAGGGGACAATTCGTCTATGCGACGAAACATCTTTAATCTTTTTTATTATTTCTACAATTACATTCTTGTCCTAAATTACTCAACAATCTTGAACTTTTTTCTTCTTTTAACAATTAAAAAATCAGAAATTTATAAAACTTTTTATATAGTTATGGCATTTAAAAATAACATAAAAAGTGTTATATATTTTTGATATTTTAATTGTTAAAAGGGGAAAAAAGTTCAAGATGTTGTGTAATTGAGGCTAAGAATGTATTGTAGAAATAATAAAAAAGTAAAAAGATTAAAGATGTTTCGTCTCATAGTGGAATTGTCTTTTGACAAAGAGTGATAAGATGGGCCACTGAGGAGGTCGAAATAAATCGACGAAACGTCTGGCCCATTTAATAAAAACTCTGTTTTTTATTTATTGTCCAATTCCCTACTATTCCTGTTTTAACTATTATTTATGAATGCGAGTGATGCAACGATAATTCCAAACGTTTCGAAAATATTTAGAGAAGCCTAACTAAAAAATCGTACTTCTTATATATCTTATAGATATTATCGATTGATGTTAAAACTTTTCAATTAAATTTTTTTACACATCACACACACATACACACACCTAAATAGCTCGTTTGTCAGGTGTCTTCTCGGAGTATAAATTATTCCCTTTTGTTTTTGATTTTTCAAGTAACAAGCTGATTGCAATTGGTCCTGAATTGGGTCACCATTCCAAGGACAGTCCATTTGCATAGGTGTCAGTCTGTCTATGTTCATGTTCATGTTAGGATAAGAAAGAAGGAAGGTGCTCTGACCTGGTGTGCCCCCGGGGGCCCCACTGCTCTTTCGCAAGTGACCTGGATGGGTTGCGCAAGGGGCGGAGCGCCACCTCTCGAGGGTTGATTACCATCCAAAAGACACAGCACCCGAATGGTTATAATTAATAGCAATCGATTCTTTTATCAGTTCACTTGCATCATAAGCCCCTCTTATGCTATTCGATGTACAAATCACAAGGGAAACTCCAATTCAAAGTGGAATTTCAACTTCACTTTCTTGGATCGTATCTAGATTAAATATATATCTAGATCTACGAGCAAGTTTACTACAATTCTCTTTCTTTTTAATCATGTTATAAGAAGAAAGAGTTAATAAATAATTACTATTAATTCATGAATATCGCTTTGATTATTATTAAAGAATTCGGAAAAACTTAATTTATTAATTTTCAAAAATCAGTTATGAGGTCAAAAAAAAATTGGGAAAATGTATTGTTTGTTTTATTAAATTTTGGTTTTTGATTTAAATCGGAAAATAGGAAAAAAAATTGATTTTTTTAAAGCTATTCATCATGCTGTAGAGTTTCGAAGAAATAACGGTTAATTTCAAATAATTTTATTTCGACCGAGGGAAGGATTTAAAAAATCCCGAAAATCTCCATAAGAAGGAAAAATTTGACTAGTAGTAGTAGTATCAAGAGGTACTTTTTTTTTTTTATTGCGCAAGCCGTCTGACCCCCAAATTTTCACTTTTAGAAGAAGTTTGAATAGGTTTGGTACATGATCTCGGTTTGATTAGATAAAAAAATGCCTTCCCAAACGAGTCCTTTATAAGGTTCAGCAATGTTTCCATCTGAAGTCATGGGGGCTATTCTCCATTTTTTCCAAAAATTTTATATTAATCGACATTTTGTAAATAAATAAATGTAATTGTGGAACGGTAACTAAATTTGGTGAGATAACAAACTTTTTTTTCAGCAAACGGCTTAAGCCTTATTTTTTTGCTTCTCGACATCAAATTTGATGATTATTGTTAATTTTTTAATTAAAATTATATATATTTTACTTTATTTTATTTCGAAAGATCAAATTTTATTATTAAATCAACTTGTTTGCTTATTATAATAATTACTAATAGAACTTAACTTTAAGATAGAGCATATTATACAAACTTTATTTTTGCCGAATTTCAGATCAGTACCTACAACCCTTATATACCATATAGTACATATTATATCCATTCAATTATTTTCTTTTTTCCATCTTAATATTTCGATTTGCTGTTGAAAACAATAAATAATAATTGTTCAATTTTAATTTTCTATTTCAAACTTCGTCTTGGTAAAACAAATAAAAAAAAATTATAATACCACTCTAATAATTTTTAGTACATACATATTTATTCGAATGAAAATAATACAAAAATGTTTTAGTAAAACACATTTTAAAAGCCAAAAATGTGTTAGGCAGCATTACTAATAAAAAACTTAACTTTCACTTACCTTACTTTAATCACAAACCAACATCAAAATTAAATCATTTTAATTATCAATTTAAAAATCAATTAAAAAAAATATATTATAAAAAAATGATTAAGAAAAATTTTAATTGAACTTTTGAGAATGTTAATAAAGAATCCCAAAAATGCATGAATGATTTTTAATGAAATATTAGTTGGTCACATTACACTACTTTCACTTACCTCACTTTAATAACAAACCAATATTACAATTAAATAATAAAAATTTAATAGTAATTTTAAAATTCAACAATAAATGAATAATTAAAAATAAGTAAGTTAATAAAAAAATAAAAATGTACTTTAAATATAGTTTAAGATAATTTCCAATCAAATAGGACAAGAAAATAATCAAATCTCTAGTTTTTAATAAAATTAACAAAACTGAGATCCAGTGGAAATCGTACCCTGAACATTAAGACATTCCCATCAAGAGCGACATGATGGTGTTGGTTCTGGGTTGCAGTTTGGGTGGGGCTATTTTACCGATTTGGGAAGTATTAATTATAACACGTCTGAACTGATATTACTTGTTATGAGGCATCTTTTATGGCAAATAAAATAAATAAATAAATAAAAAGTGTTAACGATGGTTGACTTATGCACACAATACTTTAACTTACCTCACTTTAATAGCAAACCAATATCAAAATAAAATAAATAATATACCTACTATTTAAAATTTGATAATGAAATAAATAAAATTATAAGATTGGAGTAATTTTTGGAGACGGACTGATAAGTGAAATTGAGTGAGGCAGTCCAAAAAAGAAATTACTTATACTATCATTTTGGCTCCGCAACTGCCTGAGGCTATTCTCTCGCTTCTTCAGGGTTTCTTCACTGACTTTTTCAAAACCCTGAAGATGGAAGGAATAGCCTCCGAAACGTCGGTTTATGAATAAAAAGATAGTATAAATTATCTTCTTTGTTTGGACTGCCTCATCAATATCCACTCAAATAAAAGTATGTTTTTAAATTTTAATTTTAATATATATATCGTCGCCTTAGAGTGTAAACCTGCTAAATCCATGTTTTATCATATATGACATATTAATACCGTTCGAAAGAAAAAGAGATGCAGCATCGTCCAAGTAAAACTGCTACTTAAAATTACGATCGTAAGTTGTAGAAAAAAAATGTGAAAAATAGTTTCTTTCCATAACAACAATATTAAATTTTGTTTGTTTTTTTCTCTGCCCTGTAAAATTTCTTTGTTTTGAGTTAGCAGGTTTACACTTTAAGGCGACGATATGCAATTTATTCTAAAATATATTTTAAAATAATTTATATTTAAATAGAAAAACATGAAAGCTAAAAATGTATATTATTTTTCTATAAAAATTAAATAAAAAAATTAAATTCTGGCCTCTGGAATCCTTCCTGGACATTTAGAAATTTCAATCAAAAATCCTAAAAAAATTGCTAACGATTTTTAATGAATAAAGAGTTTTGATACAAAATATAGCAGTTACATAATAAATTACGAGATTCAGGAATTTTCATTGTATAAAAGTAAAAAGAATTTAACAATTTTTTTTATGAAAAAGCAAATTTTTAATAAAATTTCCATTGAGAAAAACTGATGTTATGTCTAAAATTGATTGAATGCTTATTCTACATCCGCTTTGGGCTAAAAAAATGGAGACGAGGTTAAATGAATCAGAGCAGTATTGGTACAAGAGAACTACAAACACACCCAAGCAAGACACACCCAGGATTATTTATGAGAATAAGTCTCGAGTCTTACGATCACGTTCTCACACTCGGACAGACGCACTTGCCCTCTTTTTATTTATGACATTACGCAACCCACACACCCACCTGACCAGAGAAGGTCACTTCTCAGGTTACCCGTGTTTAATTAAATTGTTTTTTTCTCTGTTGTTGTATTGGTTTCTAAATACGGTTAGGATCAAGACCCGAGCAAGTCAGTTCTCGGACAGAAGATGGCGAGTCTGGGACTCGAGTTCTTCTGTGTGGTTCTTGGCGCTGGTGCTGGTTTTATGCGCCGAGGAAGGCCTCTGTGCCCCGCCCAGGTCGGCGAAAGGGGACTGGACTTTGGACAGGGTCAGCGGGGCCAAACCCCTCTTACACAGTCCCTTTATAAGCTGCTTGCAGGGATTCAGACAACCATTTCGTCTTAACCTTCAAACTTCGCTGAATCACGGTGTAGGTGGCTTAAATCGTCTCTTCGATTAATTTATCCTTCCTTAGGACATAGATCAAAATTTTAAATATTCACCTAAAAACAAAACCATGTGTTTGCCTCCAAAAATTTTTCAAAGAGGACTATTTTTTATTTTTATTTATTTATTTTTTATTCAGAATTTTATAAAAATAATGTAGGTATTTAATTTGGGAATAAAAGTAATGATAAAACTTCCATTAGATCATTCATTTTTTGCATTTGATTGCGTTTCATCATCATTTTTGACTTTACCATACAGGGTATGGTCAAGTATTGTAATCGTGCACTAAAAAGTGGTTTTTTTCCTTCTTTTTTTCGAAATATCTCAAAAACGGCTGAAACTATTTTGATTAAAAAAATTGAGCGAAACCATGGCATTTCGCTCTACAAAAAAGCCCTAATAAGTGAACATCGAAAAAATTATATTTTTCGAGACAATAATTGTTTTGTCAAAATGTCTGTTAGTTAGTCTGTGCGTTACCAAATTTTGTGGACGAGCTAGCTCAAAAACTAGTGGGAATATCGAAACCAAATTTCACACGTTGGTTCATATCGACCTAAAAATTAAGCGATGGGGGGGGGTTAAAATTCAAAAATCTAGGCCATTTGAGCAAACTCAACCAAATTTTGTATACATAATCAGTGGGACCCCAGAAATTCCAAAAATGCAAAATCTAACCGCTTAAAATGGGGGCGAGGCGGGGGGGGGGGGGTCAAAAATGAAAATCTTGGCCATTTACCAAAACTCAACCAAATTTTGTATACATAATCAGTGGGACCCCAGAAGTATAAAAATGCAAAAACTAACCGCCACCTACACGATTATAAATAATTTTAGGGGCCGGGTTGTATGGTAAAGTCAAGTGGATGGTCACATCAGAACACGTCAGCTTATTTTTAATTGAAACTAATATATGAAATAATAATTAATCACAAAAAAGAATAGAGATCTCGGGTTGTGACAGGTTTATTTAAAACATTATTAGCTATTACTATATTATAGTCAATTAATAATTAAACTGGAAATTTTTTTTATCTAATATTAAAAATATAATAATAAATAAAAATTTAAATTTCTAAATTTGTGTTCAACCACTCGGGAATATTTTGATTTTTCTCCCTTATTTCTTTAGAAATTTTAAGTCTGCTTCTATCGGCAATTTCCTAATCAACACTTTATTATTAATATCTTGTGTCAAACCAACGAACATAATTAGTTAGATTTACAGAATTTCCACGGAGGTGTTAAATGTAGATTTTTTTTAATATTCATTTTATGAAAAAAGTGATTCTTCATAAAAAGATCTGCATATTCTAAAAGTAGTATTCCTACTTAAAGAATATATGTC
>JALMQS010000132.1:495539-572490 GCA_024734495.1 Forficula auricularia | reverse complement strand
TTGTATAAAAGTAAAAAATTTAACAATTTTTTTTATGAAAAAATATTTTTAATAAAATTTCCATTGAAAAACTGATGTTATGTCTAAAGTCAGTTGAATGCTTATTCTACATCCGCTTTGGGCTAAAAAAATGGAGACGGAGTTAAATGAATCAGAGCAGTATTGCGCTATGAGAACTACAAACACACCCAAGCAAGACACACCCAGGATTATTTATGAGAATAAGTCTCGAGTCTTACGATCACGTTCTCACACTCGGACAGACGCACTTGCCCTCTTTTTATTTATGACATTACGCAACCCACACACCCACCTGACCAGAGAAGGTCACTTCTCCGAGTTACCCGTGTTTAATTAAATTGTTTTTCTCTGTTGTTGTGGTTTCTAAATACGGTTAGGATCAAGACCCGAGCAAGTCAGTTCTCGGACAGAAGATGGCGAGTCTGGGACTCGAGTTCTTCTGTGTGGTTCTTGGCGCTGGTGCTGGTTTTATGCGCCGAGGAAGGCCTCTGTGCCCCGCCCAGGTCGGCGAAGGTTGGACTTTGGGCTGAAGGTCAGCAGGGCCAAACCCCTCTTACACAGTCCTTTATAAGCTGCTTGAAAGTTGAACAACATTTCATCTTAACCTTCAACTTCGCTGAATCACGGTGTAGGTGGCTTAAAGTGTCTCTTCGTTGTTTTATCCTTCCTTAGGACATAGATCAAAATTTTAAATATTCCACTAAAGCAAACCATGTGTTTGCCTCAAAAATTTTTCAAAGAGGACTATTTTTTATTTTTATTTTATTTATTTTTTATTCAGAATTTTATAAAAATAATGTAGGTATTTAATTTGGGAATAAAAGTAATGATAAACATTAGATCATTCATTTTGCATTTGAATTTGCGTTTTCATCATCATTTTTGACTTTACCATAAGGGTATAGTCAAGTATTATTTCGTCTATTTTTTAAAAATTGGTTTTTTCCTTCTTTTTTCGAAATATCTCAAAAACGGCTGAAACTATTTTGATTAAAAAAATTAGACGAAACCATGGCATTTCGCTCTACAAAAAGCCTAATAAGTAGACATCGAAAAAAATTATATTTTTCCGAGACAATAATTGTTTTGTCAAAATGTCTGTTAGTTAGTCTGTGCGTTACCAAATTTTGTGGACGAGCTAGCTCAAAAACTAGTGGGAATATCGAAACCAAATTTCACACGTTGGTTCATATCGACCTAAAATTAAGCGATGGGGGGGGGGGTTAAAATTCGAAAAATCTGAATACATTGACAAAACTCGGCCGTTTTGTGCCGCAATCAGTAGGACCCCAGAAGAGGAAATCTAAAAATGCAAAATCTAACCCAACTTAAAATGGGGCGGGCGGGGGGGGTCAAAAACAGAAAATCTTGGCCATTTACCAAACTCAACCAAATTTTGTATACATAATCAGTGGGACCCCAGAAGTATAAAAATGCAAAAACTAACCGCCACCTACACGATTATAAATAATTTTAGGGGCCGGGTTGTATGGTAAAGTCAAGTGGATGGTCACATCAGAACACGTCAGCTTATTTTTAGTGAAACTAATATATGAAATAATAATTAATCACAAAGAATAGAGATCTCGGGTTGTGACAGGTTTATTTAAAACATTATTAGCTATTACTATATTATAGTCACTCAATAATTAAACTGGAAATTTTTTATCTAATATTAAAAATATAATAATAAATAAAAATTTAAATTTCTAAATTTGTGTGTTCAACCACTCGGGAATATTTTTGATTTTCTCTCCTTATTTCTTTAGAAATTTTAAGTCTGCTTCTATCGGCAATTTCTAATCAACACTTTATTATTAATATCTTGTGTCAAACCAACGAACATAATTAGTTAGATTTACAGAATTTCCACGGAGTGTTAAACAGATTTTTTTAATATTCATTTTATGAAAAGTAGTTGCTAGCAAAAAAGATCACATATTCTGGTAGTAATCCTGCCAAAAAAGATATATGTCTTCTCTATCACACAGGAAGACTCGAAAAAGTCAGCTGTTAGGAAATCCTCAAAGTAAATATGATTTTATTTTAATTTATAACTATGAATTTGAATGAACACGTTACAAATAATAAACTAGGAAGAAATTATAATAGTTCAATATTTTCATGCATAAATCGCTGCCATAAATCCAAAATTTTTAAAGAAATTTAACAACAATTTGAGATATACATATACAATATATATACTTCTATTCACCCCCCACCATTTTAAAAAGAGAATTGAAAAATTAGCATATTTGGAAAGAAATAGGATTGCTGTTTCAAATGAATGATTCTGTTTTTAATAACAGAAAAAAAGCTTTAATTTCAAGATTACATTTTATTATGTTTGACCACCTTATATGTTTGAACTAATTTGTAACTAGTTATAATTTCTAACCGCTCTATTCAATATTCTGCCATATAAATTCATTTTATTTTTGAGCGATCTACAGATTACTGACATTTTCAGCCATCCTGTACATTAATTAAGAATGATTCTCTTAACGGTAATACAATTTTCCAAATTAATATGAGTATTCATAAAAAATAACTTTTTCTCAGAAAATTAATATTAAACGAGTTTTTTCTTATTGTAAACACGTTCCGGGAAAGAATTAAATAAAAAATATATAAATTTAAATAAATACTTTTTTAGTGTAAATTTAAAAAGTGTTATTCATTATGAATAGAGCTCGGGTCCTCTGAGCCATTTCTTAATTCCAATATAAAGCCCTATTTCTTATCTTTGTATACCTTCATCTTCTGACAGTCTCAGATCCACCATTCTTTTTTTGATTCTAAGGAGCCAGGTTCTTTTTTCTTAAAAATATATATATATAAATAAAATAATTGAAGGAAAAAGTAAAAACTTTTTCGTTACTCGGCACGCTTTTTGAATATTTCACTGATGATCATTTTAGTAACCAAACGGTTTGAGTTAAAAAAATGCAATTTATTTATACAAACTTCAATATCAAGTCCTTAGCTGCAATCAATTGATAGCTATCCATATATCGTCGCCTTAGAGTGTAAACCTGCTAAATCCATTTTTTATCAAATATGACATATTAATACCGTTCGAAAGAAAAAGAGATGCAGCATCGTCCAAGTAAAACTGGCACATAAAATTATGATCGTAAGTCGTAGAAAAAAATATGAAAAATAGTTTCTTTCCGTAACAACAATATTAAATTTTGTTTGTTTTTTCTCTGCCCTATAAAATTTTCTTGTTGTGAGTTAGCAGGATATGGCACTTTGATATTTTTTATTTTCTGCATTTTAGGATCGGAAGTTATGAATTTCCTAATAAAAAATTACAGAAATTGGAAAATATTCGAACTAAATCAATGCATCGGGCCAATGGTACTACCAAGTTTATTTTTTCATCCTAATATTCAATAAGAATGCAATATTATCAAATGCAGAGGAATGATAACCTGAAAAAACAATAACTCGTGTTTATCCTTCGCGCCTTCCATCTCGACAACCCGCTTAGCAAATCTGCTTCTTATTATTCCTATCTTTAGGCGTCACGTTTCTCTTGTTCAATTTAAATAGGAATCTTTTATCTATAAATTATTTATAATTTTGGCAAAATAATATTCTAAAATCAATTATTTAAATGTGTAATATATATACATATATTAGTCCAGAGATTCTCGAATCATCTTTATTTATTCCTTTTTAGTATTATTACTATTTTAATAGTGTCTCAGCGAGGACAATTTTTATTCCACAAAAACTCTTCTGGACATGCTTGAACTAGAAGATATACCTACCATGCAGGGAGTTCAAACCTTCTATCTCCTCCCTTTTCGGAAAAATAATTAATTTTAATTGATCCTTGAAACTATGCAACAATTTATTTCATTTCGAGAACCAATATACTTTTCAAAACAAAAAATATTTTTTATAGAAATATATGAAACAACGGATAATAACTTGAAAATTTAAAGATATTCCAGAAATTTTGAAGTTATATACATATTTATGATTATGAAAATACTCTAAATGTTTGCAATTTTAGGGATGCGCCGCGGCATCACAGCATCCATGGACCGCACGCCACCGATACATCATCGAATTCGCGCGAATTTTTTTTAAAAAGTAAAAGGGAGTTAAAAATTTATTCAAAAATTTATTATATATATTTAACAATTTTTCCATAATTTTCTTTATTTAGTATTATTATTAATATATTGTAATTAATGAGCTACCATTTCACTTGTTTATTATTTGTTAATTTGTTGTAATTAAATTTGTATTGAGGCCTGATGACCTAGCCACAGATGACTTGTACCTTTAAGCAAGTCGAAAAATAAAGTTTATTTATTTATTTAATATATTTTTATTTCATTTTTAGAGTTACACAGTAAAATAAAATTAGGGTCCTATTAGGGTCCCTAAAATGTCTGTGCAACTTTGCTAAAATAAGTTGAACCACTAAATGAATTATTCTAAGGACAATTTGAGAGCGAGATTTCTATGTCTTTTACTTCTTCTATTCAATCTGAAATTATTTCAAGTTTTATGATTAATTTTTATCATTGGGTGGGAATTATTATTCCTGTAGAGATCTCATTAAACTTAATCTGAGCTTTCTTACTTAAATTTAATTCACTTTAAAATGACAGTATAAGAGGGCCTCACAATACCCATTTTTGTACTATTTTTTGCCTTAAATGATTTCCAAACCAGTGAACATATTAAAAAATTCTACAAATTGTTTCCTTATCAACGAGAAATAAAAACTAATTTTGAAAGATATGAGTTTTGAAATTATCGGTATCCGAGTCCAACTTCCACTTGGCATCTTTTTAACAATGGGGTGTAAAATACTCTTGAAAAGAAAGAGGTCTTTCGTAGAAAAAAAGAAATTTCTGGCTTCTTCTCTGGGCACGGTTAAGTTATTGTCGTCTTTAATATTAGTTTCCGCAATTCTCAAACTATTATTTCTTGACTAAACTATACATAATATATTCCATTGGTAGTATAGAATAGTTTATCTTACTAATAGAAAACACAGTTTTTCTTCAAGCACCATTTACTATTTATTTTATTTTATGAAAAATCTATAAATGTACTTAAGTTTATACTTATATTTGTGAATGGATTTCTAAAAGCTGCTGAGCGACTATTCTAAGCATGCAATAGACATCTCCTCTTCTGTACGTCTATTAGTAAATTCTCTAGAGCAAATATTTTATTTTTTCATTGGTCTGAAAACAGAAGAATGTGTTGAAGCTTAAATGCGTGAAAAGAATATGAAATGAAGTTTTTAACAGAGTGGTAGGATCTGATGTAAAAAATAGCTAAGATGATAGGACACTCATTGAGACATCTAGACATTCTGTAGTAAGCAAGAAGAAGGGAGGAGGAAAACCAAGATTAGAATATTTAACCTAGATAATAAAATATATGGAATGTGAGACTTAAGAGTCGAGCAAAGACCAGCGTTTTGTCAAAATAGTCTATACACCAATACCTCACTTTGCGTCGGGGTTACGTTCCAAAAAAACACGACGCAAAGTGAATTAAGATTTTTGATAGCAAACCATGTAAAGATCGAAGATAGGTTCCAGGGTTACGAAAATACTACTTTTTAAAAAGAAAATTGAACAAAGTAAACATTTAAAAAACAAAAATAATATAAAATTTTATTACATACATACAAAAAAACAAAAAAAACGTATTCAATTAAAACAAAATAAACTATTCAATTAATTAATGAAAAACAAAATTAAAATTAATCACTGTCTGATGAGTCCATGGTGGCTGTTGTCGTAAGTCGGCTTTCTTTCTCAAAAAATTGGTCCAATGTTTGCTGAACAGCTCTTTTTTCAACGTAAAATAAATTTCCTTGTAGCAAAAATTTATAAAAATTTATTATTCTCTTTTAAAAAAAAGCACAACACACTAATTGAAACGTTACAAAAAGCACAACACACTACATAATTGAAACTGAACTCTAAAATTAGCAAAACAAAGTGAAAACAAAACTGTATTAAAATTGCATTGATTTTCAGTTAGAAAGGGAATCCCCGAGTTTTGATGGCATGGCGCAATTAGAAACAAAAGTGGTGCCATCTTTTAGAAAAAAAAAGAAAATTTCAAAAAAAAAAAATTAAAGGCTCGAACCCAAAACAACGCAACCTCGAAAATCTAACGACGGACAGTGAAAATTAGTACGACGCAACTTCAAAAAACGTAAAACGAAACGACGCAAAGCGAGGTATTGGTGTATTCTATGATGATGAGGTTAATTAATTATCCTATCCTCTTTGAGACAAAACCTAAGTTTTGCTATTATAAATATAATAAAATACATAGACAGTGTAAATGGACCAGCGAGAGCTCACCCACCCTTATTGGTTTGATTGTATCACCCCCTCCCCTGCAGACACTTATTAAATATTTGTTAAAGTATATATTTTTATATAAATATCATTTAACACTGATATTTAATGCAGTCCGAAAATTAAAAATACAGTAGAACCTCGTTTATTCGGACTAACTGGGACCAAAAGCAAACCGGATAATATATGGGTAATAAAAACAAAACAAATGCTCAAATAAGCGGATTTGGGGGGGTCGGGTAGGCTAGGCGGTAGCATGACAGCGAGCTAACCAGGGGACCCGGGTTCGAATCCGACTCGAGGCATCCAGCTAAAATCTGACCCCGGGAGTAGAGACAAATTTGAAAAATAAATATATAGTATCGTAAAGTGGCTTATGGCTAAAAAGGCCGAAAAGCCCAAAAAAAAAAAAAAAAATAAGTAAGAAGCAGTTTTGAATTTATTACTATACAATAAAAAAAAACATGTTTATATCATTACATAGAATTGTTTGAAAAATACAATTATAATTAAATTCTTGCTATCAGATTTAAAAATCTTATTATATTATCTTATTATATTAAACGAGCAACTCTTGTATATATATATATTCTCGAAAACGGCTCTAACGATGTGAATGAAATTTACGGGCTAGGGGGTTTTTGTGTTGACAATTCGATCTGTCATGGGCTCATCTTTGGCTAAGTTGTTTTTGATGGTTTTTTGTTAATTGAAATAATTATTCACAGGTGGTTGTCTCGATAAAAATGTATAATTACATTTTTATTTAAATTCCTTTTAATATTTCATTTGATTTTTAATTTTTAATTTCACTAATAGATCATTAGAAATATAATTATATATAAGATTGGAGTAATTTTTAGAGACGGAGTGATAAGTGAATTAAGTGGATATTGATGAGGCAGTCCAAAAAAAAGAAGAAGATAATTTACACTGTCTTTTTATTCATAAAACCGACGTTTCGGAGGCTATTCCCTCCTTCTTCAGGGTTTTGAAAAGTCAGTGAAGGAAATCCAATGCGGCATTCCCCTCTGTCTTATATATTGGAATTTGTCAATTTATTTAATTAAATGTATTTTTCTATAAAATAATTTATTAGAATATCAATTTCATTCACTTAAAAAATCCGACAATTCTAAGGATTGTACTTCCTTCTTCAGCATTTAAAAGGGTCAACGAAAGAACCTCGTTGTATATTAATATTATTTTTAATTGCAATTACATTCAAAACTTTGTGGCCAGTTATACGTCTTGATGATGGCGATAGCGGGTTAAACGTTGGCAAAAATATAAATTAAATTTTATTTTATTTTGTCTGCGATTAAAAATCGACGTTTAATTTATAATCTGACGTACTCTGATGTGGCCATCCGCTTGACTTTACCATACAACGTAGCCCCTCACTTATATTTAATATTTAATAAAATTATTTATGATCATGTAGGGGACGGGGGTTAGTTTTTGCATTTTTGGACTCCTGGGGGCCCACTGATTATGTATACAAAATTTGGTTGAGTTTGGTAAAAGAGCCTATATTTTCATTTTTTGACCTTACCCCCCCCCCCCCCACTCTGTGTCGATATGCACCAAAATCTAATCAGCTCTTAATCTCAATGGAACAAAACTGCGTGTGAAATTTGGTTTCGATATTCACACTAGTTTTTGAGCTAGCTCGTCCACAAAAATTTGGTAACGCACAGACTAACTAACTAACGGACAGACTAACTAACAGACAGACTAACTAACAGACATTTTGACAAAACATATTATCTCGAAAAATATAATTTTTTCGATGTTCACTTATTAGGGCTTTTTTGTAGAGCGAAATTCCATGGTTTCGCTCAATTTTTTTAATCACAATAGTTTCAGTCGTTTTTTAGATATTTCGAAAAAAAGAAGGAAAAAAAACACTTTTTTCATGCACGATTACAATACTTGACCATACCCTATATGGTAAAGTAAAATGTCTTACAAATCCGATCCGGATAATCCGAAGTTCCGGATAAATGAGGGCCGGATAAACGAGGTTTTACTGTATCAGTTATAAAAACCGTTATAATTTTATTTGACTACATGGCCTCGGGGCTACAGCTCTTTGCCCTCACTCGGTGCCTCTGTTTGGAGCGTAGAAGAGTAATAATTATTATGTAAAGCTGGATTTTGCTTTACAAATTCAAATAATTTCGTCCTACTTTGTTGATCTTGTTAATTATATCATTGCTTTGTCATGTGTCAATATATCCTAGGTAACTGAAATGCGAGATCAACGTATTTATTTTTTCAAAGAATTTCTATTTAAATATCAATCAATCTTATAAGATTTGGACATTTTTAGATTGAATTAGTCAATAGACTGCTGAAAAATTTCGACAAGAAATCATCTGTAATTTAATTCTTCTGTTGAGGTCGATTTCATTTTTGATAAATCATCCTATCCCCCCAAAAAACGAATCTCATAAATTTTTTATAGATTAAAATATCATTCAAAACTTCGTCTATTACTCGAATACTAGAGCAAGGTCGCAACCTACTTTGCTGGAAGATTTGTTAGAAAAGATTGTATCCGTTTATGTAATTTTATGTCTCCAATGGAATTAATTAGCTAGGATCCTTTCTATAGGATTGAATTTTAGACAGAGAGATCAAGCGAAATACTTCTATATAAATTTGAAAATCTAGAAGAAATGTATATTTTGCATTCAAACAAGCCTTTTGATATAAAGGGAGCATAATAACTTATTATTAGTCCAGGGCCCTGCAAATCTTATTTAAACCAAAATTTCTCATTTAATTAAGGAGGTCCTTTCGCCGCCAATGTTAAATAAAAAATATTAGATTATAACTATAACTTAATTTTTATATAATAGTTTAAGTCTCTATCTATGCTTTAGTGAAGTTTCAATCATACATTAACGAGCAAATTTTTTAAAATGTAAACATTTTCTCAGAGTCTTATGGAAAATTAAAATTGACACTTTCTCTTGAATTATCCTACTATTAGTTGAATAGATAAAGTTAAAAAAAAACAACTAAAAATTAGCTTTTAGAAACATGCAGGTTTCTTTTTTTGCAATAAAATATATCATTGACCGAGGAATTTACTGAGAAATTTACTTTAAAAAATCACATAAATTCTATGTTTGGATGTAAACATAAACAGTATTAATAAAACGCATTGCCAAATCATACAAGAGTTATTATCAGCTGATTTGAATAAACCAAACTAACTTTCGTATTTAATTATTTTTTAATTCTATTATTTTTCAATTGTATTTTAACTTATTTCATTAAATATTAGATACTACACTTCTTTTGACTCAACTGGAGCGAAAGGACCTCCTTAACATGAGATTTACTATTTTTGATCTACTTATTCCTTGTACCTAAATAAGAGGGTTTTACTCCATTTGAACTGTATTCTTAAGCTTTAGATTTTAAAATTTTTGTTTTTTTTTCTCTGAGTGCTCATTCATATTTAAAATTTAAACCCTCTATCTTGTTAATGAATTTTAATTTTCGTACACAAATCGAATATACTTAGATAGATAAATTCAATAACTATACTACTTTTTTCTTAAATTTTTTTCATTGAAAAACGAAAGTCCATTTATAAATCTTCTTTTTTTTTTTAAATTGAAACTGCCCTTTGTATATTTCGAATAGGAGAAAAGTGTCTAAACTAATTCAGGAGCCCATACATTTTTCAATGTTTGGTTTAGCATATCTTTTTTTTTTTATCACGATTAATATCAAAACTTCTATATTTAAATGTTTATCCACACGTCGTAGTATGCCATTTTAGAATATTTTTTTTTCTTTTAAGAATAGAGAGCAATGCCAATGAAAACATAATAGGACTTAGCATCTATTTTTATCTGAATCTCAATTATCACATTAGGAGAGGAATTTAATTTCAAAATAGCATCAAAGTCTCCGTAAAAGGCTGGGTCTAAAAAATATGTAAATGCTTTTATTTCAAATTCTTCTTCCTTAAAATTTTCTCTGCTCACCTTCACTTTCAATCAGATAAAAAAAAATTAATTACCGACCAAAGTTGATTCTCTTACATTTTTCATACGAGATTAGAATTCATCAAAACCACCCTGGATTTCGTTCGAACAGTTGACAAAACGGCTTGGAAACAAATGATTTTGTTGTTAGCAGAAATTCGATATGAATCTTATTTCCACTTGCTTAAGAGAGGCTGGATTCCTTTATTGTTGCGATTATAGACAGTAAAGTAACTAAAAAAAAAAAAAAAAAAAAACAGTTACACCATTAACCATTATTTAGACCAGGGCTGTCCAACCTGCGGCCCAGCACTTTAATGAGTGTGGCCCAACATAAAATCAAATCATAAAATTCCTTAAAACATTGAGATTTATTTGTAGAGATATATTTATTCTCTTTTTCAAAATATGAATGTACATTTGTACAATACGTTAAGCTTTTTTCAAGAATAAAATTCACTAAAAGCAAAATTATAAGCTCAACTACATATATAAGATAAAAAAAATAATGAAGTTTTAAATATTTAAAAATTCTTCTTCTCCTTATATTTTCATTTTCTAAAATATTTATTATTTATTATTTCAGTAATTTATATGGTACGACACTAATCAAGTCTATAGTTAAATCATTCTAGTACAAGGAGACAAGGAATTTTGGTTGTCTAGATCTAGAACAATCACAATTAATTGATAATTTCTCTCCTGGGCTAAAACTTGTCAGGACTTATCTTTTAAATCTTTGCACGTTCTTACATGTCAATAGATAATGGATAGTCAGGGATTATTATATCCGTGGCCCTTTTAAAAATAAATTATCATTCCTCATATCCTTATCCATAAATAATTAAATATATAAATTATTTTAATACTCATTTTCTCTGGTTTTGATTCTACTGCTGATAATGATACAAGAAGAAGTTGCACCGAAAAGGTTCAACCTCTGTAATCCGCGGTGAACCCTTGTATCTTGGAAATAAGAAGAGATTTAGAGATTTGGTCGGAGTTGAAGGTATTCGTGGATGCGTGTCTTGAAAGATTGAATGTTACTAGTATATGTTGCTGGGAAGACGGTCGGAGGAGAGAGTTCCAGTCTCTAGATGTCATAGGGATAAACGAGTTGCCGAATGCGTTATATGGACATTTTTTGTGTACTGAAGATAAATTTATTTTCTACTTTTTACTGAATTTGAAATAATTGGTGTTTTAATTTTTTTTTTTTACATAACCATTTTTAAAAATCAAATTTTCACTTATTCGATTATGATCTTTGACGACTTAAGATACACATTAGCAAAAATAAGCAAAAAAAAGAGAAGATGTCGATTATTTTCATCGACTCCCAAGTTTTCACTTTCAATTGTAACTGGTATTTTTTATTTTAATTCATGTAACTTTAATATATCGATCTCTAGTTGTAATTTATAACATTTCTTTATTTGTTTTCTTTAGATGTATGGGACTCGTTTTGGCGAAATCATGGACCTGACGACAAAAATATACATTACGAATTCTTTGGCCTAATTTAGTAAATCTTATAATTATTTTCTCATTTGATACACTTTAGGCAATCGAACAAGTAAAAAAACTTCATTGTCCTACACTAATCATGCTCTTTATTTTTGTTTGATTGTTTTTAAATGTGTATTCGTCCCTAGATGGGCTTGTTCAAGCCTTGTAGGCCCAAAGTGACCTGAAAAATTTAAACTAACATAAATATTATTTCAATTTCAATTACGAGGCCAATTGCTCCTATTGCATTCATATGGTCCTCGTTTCTGCTCAGCATGAACAGATGAAGCAATAAAAGTTTGGTAAAAAAGGAATCTTAGAAAAAAATAACGAGATTTTCTTTTAGTGAAGTAGGAGGTGAATATAATTCTTCTGGTATGAAATCAAAATTATCCTTAAAAGATCGCCTTCAGCAGAAAAATAATCGATTTTTTCCAAAAATAGCTGTATCTCATATATCTCTCGGCCAAAGTTCATTTTATAAAAAATCTCCTGAATATATCCAACCGAAACTCACAAATTACTTAAAATTTATTTCCCTTTCAGACTTTTTGATTTTTGTTTCCTTAAGCTCAAAACATCAGTTCAAAGTAGTAGCCACTTTTTTGAAGAATAAGAGTGTTGAGTATAGTTAGTTTTTAAGTAGGTTAGGTGTATTTATATATTTACAGGATTTTTCTGTATCGGATTCATTCTAGAAAAAAATGTCAATATTCATTTTATGAAAAAGTTATTCTCCGTAGATTCAGAAATATCAGAAACTTCTTTAATACCCATTTTCAAAATAAGTGGACTAGCCAGCACGACCACCGGAATTGATCCCTATGATTTTTTTCTGTGGAGCTACTTGATTGAACCACATAGTACCTATACCAAATATTTTGGAAGAAAGAATTATACAAGATACACATTGGATTTATTCACACCATATATGTTCATTTAAATGTAGAATTGAAAAAAAAGGCAGACTTGAGAGAGTGGAAGTGCAAATGAGTTATTGGTTTTCATTATCAGAAAATAAATAGTTGATTTCATTTATAAATATTTTTCTTCATTTTTTTAACCACTTTATATGCAAATTTTGAACTAATTTTTATCTAGTTTATTATTTCTAGCCTCTTTATTTAATTTTTACTTTCACATTTATATTCATAGAATATAATGGGGAAGTATTGTTTATTTTGTGAAATAGTACAAGAATAAATCTTTATTTAATATTCTGCCTTATAGTAATAATTACTTGTTTTGAGTGGCATTCAGATTATTTATTTTTGAGCCCGTCTTGTAAATTAAACATAGATTCTATTAACTGTTGTACTTTTTTAGAGAAAACCAAAAATTTTCTGAAGAATAATTTTTTCATAAAATAAATATTAATATAGTCAACCCGAGATCCGGGGAATATTTATATTAAATTTGCTATTTCCCTGCTGACCAAAAGAAACCCTATCGACACCTAGCCCTATAATACCTTTTCTCGACAATTTTTCAACAATTTCAAAACACAACTAACCAATAAAAATTTAATATTTTTAAGTGAATTTTGTACTCCGATACTCTCGCTGAGCGTGCCAGGTAAACCCACTACTAGATCAATTGGTAAATTTTTCTTTTATTATTTTACGCGAAATCTGGTGATAATGGAAGAGGAGAGTGGGCTGCCATATAAGTAGAGCTCGCGGTGACTGCGTGGTGGATGCTAATGGCTTGTTGAGACGGCTTGCAATTAGCAGCGAAAGAAGTCGAAACTGGAGCGGCTATTGCGTTGCACAATGCACGTGTCTTGCATGCAGAAAACACTCGCTGCAGGAAGACACCGGCCCAGGCCTAATGCATGCTGGCCACACGCCCAAAAACATCGGCGAAAGTCCCTACCAAAACAACCCATCACTCACTGACGTACAGCTTTGCCAAAACAAGTTGAACCACTACACGAATTACTAGTATTCTAATAGGTCAACTTGAGAGCGAGATTTCCGTGTCTTTTGCATCTTCTTCTATTTAATCTGAAATTATTTCAGATTTTTAGGATTCTGTTTAAAAAGTAACACGGAGCCCTGATAATGTCTATATGTAGAATGTCTGTCTACCCGTCTATCAGAGCATTGTAGCTCGTAAATTAAATAGGGTAAAAACTTCAAATTTAGAATAAATTAATTAATTAATAAATCTTTATTACTCTACCTGCTTACAGGAACAAGTCCTCGGGGGCTAGGTGAACAAAACATCAATTCAAATTAACTAACATAAATACAAATCAATTAAAATAAATTAACAATTAACAAACAAGAAAAAGAAAAAAAAAAGAAAAATGTATGCTCATTAACAAATAACATGATCATAGAATTCCGTCAAAAGACAAAAAGTAATTTAAATAATTCCGCGCGAAAACCCGATACCAGGAGCAAACGACGCATTAGCCGCCCCGACATTTGCCATAAGCTGTTAAGGAAACCTGGTCAAAACCTTAACAAGGATGGTATGGAAGTTATGAGTATTCATTCTTTTAACAAATCAAAAACCGTATTATAAATAATCTAATCGAATTATAATGTTCGGATGGTAAAAATTAAAAAATATTGTATAACCATAGAGCAGGGGTGGGCAACCTGTGCCCTTCAGAGTCATAACTTGCGGCATTCTAGACTTGGCGTGAAAAATGATAAATTTTGTAAGGAGTATGAAATACCTTTACGAGAAGTTAACTATTACAGAAAAATACGTATATGAAATTCTATAAATAGAATAGAAAACATTAAATTGTTTAATCAGAATCATACTTAGTACGGTCAAGATTTATCTTTTTTTAAAATGAATATGGTCTTATACTTTTTCATTCAAATTTCGAATATAATTATGTAATTAATTACCTACTATAAAATAACTACAAAAATCAGATCTCTTCAAAAGTATTATATTTTCCGAATGCGGCCTTCTTGGAAAATAGGGAGTGTCAATACGGCCTTTAAAACAAAAAAGGTACTCCAACTTGCCATTGAAAGTGAGATATTCCAGTAATGATCTCTTAAATAGGATTAGGCTTATTTTCTTTTATTTTTTTTTCAATTTAAAATGACAGTGTGAAATAGCTTCAAAGTGGCTTTTTTATGTGATTTTTGTATGTCGGCGTTTAGAAATGGCTTTTTAACTTAAAATTATGAAAAAAGTCTACGAATCTCCTCATTCACTCTTTATAAATGACAAATAATGAGAATTTAAAATCTAAAGGATTTTGAGAGCTATAAGATACTGGACGGAACCCTTGGTTTGAGATCCGACTCATACTTGCCTGGTTTATTTATAAATATAGCGCACTTTTCGCAGACATGTCTTAAATGACAAAAATTAAATTAATAAGCAAACGAGTGTGGTTTTGATTTCATAAAAGCTCATCTTTATTGATGCTATGACTTTCGAAAACAATCAGTACGACAGATCGCCGCAAGCTTAAAGTTTAATTAAAAGGAAAAAAAGAAGGAAGTATCATGGATCTTATTAGATATGTTTGATTGCATTGTAACGATATAACCAGCCTTTCGCAATTCTCTATTAATTTCAATAGAACATAAATCTATTACTTTACCATACGGGATATGGCGAATTATTGTAATCGTGCATGAAAAAAGTCTTGTTATTTTTTTATTCGTATTTTCGAAATCTCAAAAAAGGCTAAAACCATTTTAATAAAAATAAAAAAAATGAGCAAATTTACGACATTTCGCTCTACAATAAAGTCTTATATAGTGTACAACCAGAAAATTCATATTTTAAGAGATCTTAATTATTTAGCCAGAGAGTGAGTGAGTAAATAGGTTACCAAATTTTAAGTATGTACCTACCTACGATCTAACTCAAAAACTAATGATGGTATCAAAACGAAATATTCCATATGATTTTCTTGAAACCGGACAAAAATTAGAGGGGGGGAAGGAATTTGAACCCTTTGTTCCTCCGATTCGGTCCAAATTTTCACAATTAGCCTTTAAGGCTTTAAGAAACTCTCTAAATAAAAACCTTCCTAAAATTTCAGTGAGAGGGCAGGTGTAATGGAAAGTCAAAAAATGTCTATATCACATATTTTTTGTTTGTTATCCTAGTTTGAATTATATTTATTTCTGAATCCGTGTGGTAAGCCAGTAAACTAAGGTCAGAACTTGCTTTAGAAATTCCAGTGGAACATACCAATAATTTTTTGAGAGCACTAACCCGAAATTTACCACTGGGCTTCTAAAACGACCCCCACCGCTCATTGGGAGCTCGCTACTATTTTTTTTTTTTTTATTTGTCATGTTTTTCTACCTCATATGTGGAGTTTAAACTAATAATTTATTATCTATTAAAATTAAAGGAATGGCTGCATAACTACCGACCAATCCTTTGGAAAGAATTTTGTTATCCTAGTATCCTTAAGTAGTTTATTATTATTTATTAAATTAGGATTTAAGCCAAATGCCTCGAAATTGAGTTTGGCACTCAGGTTCGACTCCTGGGTGGCTGAATTCTTCTGTCATATAAAATAAATATATCTACAATGATCCAAGATTGGTCTTCATGTTATTCTAGATTTTAAAATCAATAATGTAGCCATTGAGCCCCCGTGAGATGTTGAAAGTATGAACAATTCCATCATTATCATAAAATTCAAAAATACTAATATTATTATTATACAATATAATTTTTTGGTCTATATGTATTGAAGTAGCAGGGTATATTGTTCCCTCGGGGATTGAACCCGGAGTGCCAAATTGGGACAATGCCTCCTTTCAACATCCAATCATAAATAACCAATTAGATCATTAATACCGCATTTTCGACTCATTTTGATTTAAAAATGGAACGAAAAAGTAATCGTAAAATCTATATTATGCAATATTTTATTTATTGATTGTTTTATAGAATTCAAATAAAAAAACTGAATTTCTATCTAAATACTAATTAAGGAAGGAACAGATTTTAGTATTATTAATTATTATCATTAATTGAGATAAAAATATCAGGGTGTGATTCTTATGCAAATCTGAACGTTCTAGAGCAGGCCTGGCGAACCCGCGGGCCTCATGTGGCCCTCAATGGACTTACTTGCGGCCCGTGGCCATATTTTACAAATTGTTTTTTATCGGGTATTTTAAAATATATTTTAAATCACATTAAAGTAATTAAAAGAAATATGGTTCCCTATAATTACATGAAGAATAACATATTAAATAATAATAGTAAATTTCAATTATTGATATGGCCTAGGTTATGTTCAAAATATATCATCCCGGAGATTACAATATGGCTTAATTTTCTTTACAGACTATTAGATAATAGGATTGATTGACCTCGAAATTTCCATTTGATTAAATTAAAGTGGCCCTCTCAGTCGTTTTATCGAATCTTACCTTTATGTTATACTAATTATTTAAAAAATATATGTTTAAAAAGAAAGAATACATAAATAATACATGAAGCAAATTTTTCACAGATTATTATTATAAATTATTACAAATAAAAGAGGGGGCCACAGCAATTTATTTTCTCTGTCTCTTCAATTAAGAATTTTGATGACAAAATCTTCAATATGTGAGTTCCATTGCACCCTGCCTGATGTTTTTAAATGTATAGTATAAAACGCCTGTAGGGTAGGCAGCCCAGCGAGAAAAAATGAAGCAGCGAAGTTAGCGCTCGACAGGGAGGTAAAAGAACAAAGTGGGGGAGCAAAAGAGTTTGTTTTTATTACTGTATAATATAGAATGTTTTATACTGTGCTTCTATCACCACCTTAATCTTGGCAGGGTATTTTTTTTTTCTTATTATATGATTGAAAATCAGTAAGTGAATTTGAGCTTTGAAAAATGTAGAAATTTTCAAAATGTCGCATGATTTGAGGTATTTCCTCAATATTTAATTGTGAGCAAAATTGATAATAATTGAGCAGAATTGTACAATATAGTTTTTGTTAAGTTGAATGAAATTTCCAGCTGCAAGTAAGATATATAGATGTCGAAAGGATTTCATCTCTAGGTTTAAGCAAACTACCGCTGAAGGGTAATAGAATCGATCTATGGTAATCTCGTTTAGAAAGATTCTAGAATCTGAAAACCCAAAAGCCTCTATTATTATTATTTGTTGCGTTTGGACGCTTGGGATCACGCAAAGCTTGATGTTTCTTTCTGGTTGGACTACCGCCTCTATCTTTTCCGGAACGTGTTATCGAGTTCCATGGTCAGGTAATTTTTCCTGGCCGGATGAGTGTGTTGAAGATGCCCAGATATGTATGGATTTTTAGTGTTATTCTTCCATTGTTTCTTCCTTGACTTCGTGATGGTCCGGATCCCCCAGAATCTGAAAGCCCGGTTTCCACTCGAGGGTGGGTGGATTGGTTACCACCTGGGGTAATGTTGTTTTTGCCTCTCACGATTCATGGTTGGTTATTACGAAATTTTGTCCTGCGCATGCGCGAGGTTTTGCAGAACCAAAGATTGTCAGTTTCTGAAGCCTCTATGGGAATCGGATAAAATTTTCATAATTTATCTTATCATAACTGAAGTCGACTTTTAAACATTATATTTTCAAATACTCAAGTCGTTCAAAACAAGAAGCAGAATCAAAATGGAAAACCCTAAATTCTCAACCTTAAAAAGCCCTCAGTCCAATATTATTTTCCAACCATCTGATCTATCGTACAATTCACTCATTAAAACATATTAAGTTTTCACAGATTTCATTAAAAATTTTAAAGTTTTTAAACCAGATTTTTCCAACCCGCGGGCCTCATGTAGCCCTCGACGGACTTACTTGCGGCCTCCACATATATAACGAATCGTTTTTTTATCGGATTTTTCAAAATATATTTTAAATCTCATTAAAGTAATTAAAAGAACTAAAGTTCTCTATAATTACATGAAGGACAACATATTAAATAATAATATTAGGTAAATTTCAACTAATGAATATAGTTTTAGAAAAATTAAGTAAGCGAAAAAAAGAAACATTCAAATTCGTTTGGTATTTTAAAATAAAATTTAAAATATTGTTTGAGTTTTATGCGATTTAACTAATAATTTTGATATTTTTATGTTTTATTTTATAGTAAATATATTTTGTTTTTGGATCAACGTGTGTTTTCATTTCATATCTGGTTGTAGTATTGTTTTTTCATATTTACACTAATTGAACACTTTCACTGTATCATCGCTACATTCAAATTAATATTAATAACTTACAATAAAAATTGATAAGTTCCAAATTCGTTGTTAAGGCAGATTTCGAAAAAAAATATTGAAAATTTAGCAATTATTATTATTTATTATACAGGGTGTCCCAAAAGTCAAGGATCAAACGTGAACACGAGATAGGTGAGTTCAGGATTGTCAAGCAAAATTTTTTAAATAAAACTCTTAGTTTTCGAGTTATGGGCATTTTTTTTGAAAACGGTGAAAATCGCTACCCTGCTCTAAATATTTGAATGCTGTGGCTACGAATTTTCATATTTTATAATTCTAATTTTTGTTACGGAGATCCTGAATAATACTGCTATCGATCACAAAACAGAAAAATAACTAAGAGTATTATACGTTTTGAGAAAAAAAATATTTTTGTCAGATTCATGTGTCAAAAAATTTTAATCAACTAACTTTGACTCTTGATATCTTAAAAAAAACTGTGTCAAAACAATAATAGCAAATTATCTAAAAAATTGACGCATTTAATCAAGATTTAAAATGGTATTAACATTCTACTTTTTTAAAAAACAAAAAATAATATTTGCATTTTTATGCGAAAAGAAACTAATTTCAAAACACAATTCGTAATTGGCTAAAGGGTAGAATTTAACATGAAAACTAATTTAATTTATTAAAATATTTTTATTCAATTAAAGATTTTCAGAAAAAATCTTAAATAGTTGAATAAAATATTTGTTATTTATTCAATTAAAAAGTAAATGTTCAAAATGTCCGCCACGAGCACGAATGCACATTTTACATCGTCTAAGAGACCGCCTCACGAGTAAAAGAAAAAGTTTATTCAAAGCGAATAGATAACCTAGCCCAACTTAAACAAAGAATCTCTGAAGCAAAAGAAGAAATAAATTGTCGAAGAAATGCAAGACTCGTGTGAGCGGTCCTCTCTTAGGGCCAGTTTGCATGACACAAAGTAAATGCTAACCAAGGTAGATGGTAAATGGAGTGGCTGGAATGGCCAATCAGATGACAGGCACTGAAAGTTCTGTCATTTGATTGGCCATCTATACTCCGTTACCATCTACCTTGGTTAGCATTTACTTTGCGTCATACAGCCGGCCCTTAGGCTGATGTAAAATGTGAATTCATTGCTCGTGGCGGACATTTTGAACATTTTATTTAATTAAATAAATAAATAAATAAATATTTTATTCAACTATTTAAAGATTTTTCAAAAATCTTTAATTGAATAAAAATATTTTAATAAATTAAATTAGTTTTTATGTTAAATTCTACCCTTTAGCCAATTACGAATTGTGTTTTGAAATTAGTTTCTTTCATAAAAATGCAAATATTATTTTTGTTTTTTTAAAAAAGTGAATGTTTTATACCATTTTGATCATGATTAAATGCGTCAATTTTAGATAATTTGCCATTGATTTTTTAAGATATCAGAAGGCAAGTTAGTTGATTAAAATTTTTTGACACATCAAATCTGACAAAAAATATTTTTTTTTCTCAGGCGTATATCCTCTTAGTTAATTTTCTGTTTTGTGATCGATAGCAGTATTATTCGGGATTCCGGCTAAAATTAGAATTATAAAATATGAAAATTCATGCTAGCATTCAAATATTTAGAGCAGGGAGCTCTTGATATTCACCGTTTTCAAAAATGCTCATAACTCGAAAACTAAGAGAGTTTTATTTAAATTTTTTTTTTTTTGGCAATCCGCAGACCACTTTGTCTCGTTCGTTTGATCACTGACTAAGGACACCCTGTATATGTGCGGCCCTCAGAAATGTTTAAGTCGTCAATCGGCAGGCGGTGCAATTCCAGGTTGTCGAGCCTGCATTAGATACTTATATATTAGTACTCAAGTGCTCTAGAATTGCCCCTTTGGGTTTTATTTCCAATTACAAATATTTAATAAATTTTTTAATCATGAAAATTCGAGACGCTATTTCAAACGAGTCTAGACACGCATGGACAAGTTGAGACGTGTTGGCGGATTAGTTTGCAAAAAATGTTTTCTCGAATATTTCGAATTATTTATTTTCTCTCATAAAAAATATTTATGTATATATGTATATGTTTATTTGCATCAAGCAGAGAACAACCTCATTGATTTCTGTTTATGAATATATAACTCTGCTACTCGAGGTAAAACAAAATTTTTCAACGAAAACTAGTTGATTTTTCATTGATTTAATTTCTTTAAAATATTAAAATTTTATGAAACATCTTATGTATTTAATAAACCAGAAAATTAATTTTATTTTGATTATCCCAAATCTTGAAGAAATAAATAAATAATTGTAAAGTTAAGGATAAATAATAAAATCACGAAAGGGCGCTTTTATAAGCATATATATCGCCTGACCACTACAACCTGTGCCGACTTGCAGCGAAACATGTCAGTACTTGTAGACTAAGCGAGCTGATGGATATTGAAAATAAATATTTATAATTATAAAGAGAGACACTTTTTTATCATAATCGCATGCTTATTATTGAAAAAACATAAGTTAAATTAAAAATTAAGGTTGGTCATTATTCAAGGAATGTCTCTCATATCATTATTAGATTTTGGTTGAAATCGAACCAAAAATTAAGGGGGGAGGGTAAAAACTAAAATTATAAGATTTTCAAACTAAAAAGACCGAGAAAAATTAAATATACCATAAGATAAACCCATAATAAAAAAAGAGTTATTATCTTTTCTAGGGCCAAAATTGGGGGGGGAGGGGTTCAAAAAATTAGAACTATCAATATAGGACTTCGAGCCTTTGATGGAAGACGAAATTTTACACATGAACTCTATAAGATCGTATGAAAATTACTCACTATGTGAAGTTAAGTGGTTGGGGAGGGGGAGTCAAAAATATTTTCAAACAAAAATTAAAGAAAGGTCCTATTTCTAATAAAATAGTCTCAATTAAAAGAAGATGTTATTATTTGCTAATGGGCCCAAAATTAAGAGGGGGGTTCTTTCGTAAATATTAAAGTGGAAATCGGTCGATGTCTCGGATTTCCCTAATGTCCCCCACATGGAGGGATCTAAGCACACTTGTTTGTGCGAAATTTCATGTGTGGCCCATGACTATTCAATATTAACAGTATAATCATTCCTTTGCTCGTTGCTGGAAATCATATTGCCCTGTTAGCAGGCCCGAATCTATGATATGAATTGTTCAGTAAGGGTCCCAAAATCAATAAAGGGCATGGGCGTATTTAGGGGGGCAATGGGAACAGTGTCCCCTACAAAACTCATTGCCCCTCTAGAAAAATAAACAGTATTGAAGAAATATACTGTTTCACTCAAAAACTTTTTACCTACCTAGGTGTTCATCACATAAAAACCATATTGGAATAATAAAAAAATATACCTATAAATTAAATTTTCTTGTTAAATTGAAATTATTGTTTTATTATATTTGTGACAAAAACAACCCTTCAATTTAACAAGAAAATTTAAATCAAGTCACTTAAGTTCTGGAAGAATTTTAATACTATAAATTAAATTACTTACCCTCATTACTTTCTCGTTCGAAATTTCATACTTATTAGCAGAATTGTGGTAAATTAAAAATCTCTAAAAATGTCAAACTTTGCTAAGAAAATAATATTTTTACCTTGGTTTCATTGGATAATGGTAATAAAATTCAAAAATGAAAATTTTTCATAAATTGTATAGGTGTGGTTAAATAATTGACTCAGACTAGGCTGCGCGCGCCGCCCAGCGAACAAGCTCAGACTTGTTCAAGAGGAAGAGGTAAGCCGAAGATACGTGGTTGGCGACCCCGACGCGGGTGGCGTATTTCATGCAATTGATCGGATCTTTAAGATTAATTAGCGCTAAGAAAATTTCAGTTTATCTAAAGCGAGCGCGCGGTCATTTGTAACGACAGCGGTAACCTAAAAGACCTATGGGATATTTCAGTGATTTAAAACACTAATTAATTAATAATCATTTAGTTTTTTGTATTCAGACACATCTTGTTATATTAAACGAGCAAAATTGTATATATCCAATCGGTTTCTCGAAAACGGCTCTAACGATTTGGATGAAATTCACGGGTTAGGAGGGATTTGTGTTGGACATTCAATCTGTCACGGTCTCATCTTCGGCTAAGTTGTTTTTGATGGGTTTTTTGTTAATTGAAACAATTATTCACAGGTGGTTGTCTCGATAAAAATGTTTATTTACATTTTTATTCAATTTCCTTTTAATAAATAATTGGTTTTTTAATTTTATATCCCACAATAAGATTATTACAATTATTATTATATATTAAAAATTGGCCAATTTTATTGATTTAACTCAGATAAAAACAAAATTATAAAATCAAATAACATAACCCAAATTTTCTTTGAATTAGAAATCAATTTGGCAACACAAAACCTTCTCATATACCTCTAACTAGCTTTATATAGTATAATACAATCAAAATAACTAAATCAATTGGCTCCATGAGATCAAATAATTAGAAATCAAATTTATCATCAACTTAGGTCTAGAATCAGCTTCTTCGCCAAGATAACATTCATTGCAGATGAATGTAGTGTAGGTCCTGCAAAAATTTCTCAGACATAATGTGCATTGTGTTTCGATTGCCTCCTTTTTTTTTGCTAGGCATACCGCCCATGAGAGGTTAGTTTTTGCACTTATAGACTGATTATGTATACAAATTTGACTGAGTTTGGTCCAAAGGCCTAGATTTGCATTTTTTGATCTCACTCCCAATTTTGAGCAGTTATCTTTTGCATTTTTAGTCTTCTGTGAGCCCACTGATTATGTATACAAAATTTGGTTGAGTTTAGTCCAAAAAATTGAAATAAAATTCATTTTTTCTCATAAAATGATTGAGCCGCAAAGCTGAAACATGGCATTAAAGGTGCAGTTTATTAGAAATGTTTTGGCCAAAATTGACCTCATAAAAAATAAAATTATTATTAATATATAATTTTAATTCAATAATAAATATAAGAGAGTGGCCAGGTTTAAGATAAAGTCATGTGGATGGCCACATCAGTTTATTTTATTGACAAATATCAATAGAATTGGTATATTTTATTACGGCCCATGTAAGCCAAAAGGTTGGACACCCCTGATTTACACTTTTATACAAAAAACAATGTATTTCACTCTTCTTTCAATGAAATAATTATGAAAAATTAACTTTCGTTGCAAAGAAATGCGAATTCTATGGAACAAAGTAGCTTAGACTGAGGCGGAGGCAAAAGTTGACTAAGTGCCCAGTGTGTGGTTAATCACACGCCATTTTTCGACGACGCCTGGCTGAAGATATTGTTACCTGAGGTGCCGGAAAACATTAGCAAAATAATTTTTATAAAAAAAAAAAATTAAACCGGCTTCAAAAAATTAAATGCAACAAATAAAATAATAATAACTTAAAAATAAAATAAAATACACTAAAAGGTATAAAATAATTATCTTATTTAGTTACAACTAATCGACGAAATATTAACATGAAATTACTTTTTAAAGTCGGTCCCTAACAAACTACACTCGTGGCAGCTAAATCGACTCAACCTCTAAGCGCGCATACAAAGATGTTTTTCTTTTAAATGGCCAAGCCGATATTTATAAAATAAATATATCTTTAAAGCTTATTTATTTATCTTTATATTGATATCAATTTCAAGCAAAT
Organism: Forficula auricularia; assembly: GCA_024734495.1. Classification (NCBI taxonomy): domain Eukaryota; kingdom Metazoa; phylum Arthropoda; class Insecta; order Dermaptera; family Forficulidae; genus Forficula; species Forficula auricularia. The sequence goes on along the minus strand of JALMQS010000132.1, from coordinate 547,755 downwards.
CTGCTCATTACTTTTTAAATTATGTGATCCGAATGGCTGAACTGGAAAAATTGCTGTTCCTAGCTGCCGCTACTTGTTAGTTACAATTTCCTTATAAAAACCAATGTAACCAATTATTCTTATTAATCGATTTTCAGCAATTGACCTGAACACATCTACGCAAATTGACACAATTGTTTTTAGAAAATCATGGATACTAAGCCAGAAGTTGCCGCTCAAGTTGTTGCTCTGTTGGAACAGAGCCTTAGCCAAAGAGAAGTTGCTCGTCAATTGAACTTAAGTCAGTCTACTGTCTCAAGGGTCTACAGAAGGTTTCAGGAGACTGGTGCCTTCACTCGGAGACCGAATACCCGCTGCCACCGGTGCACGTCTGAGAGGGATGACCGTTTTATCGTCACGACGTCTCTCCGAAACCGCCACCTCACTGGTGTCGATGTCCAGCAGCAGCTGAGAGAAGTTCGAGGTCTGGCCGTCAGTCGGTGGACAGTCAGAAGACGCTTGAAGGAAGCCAACCTCACTTGCAGAAGACCTGCCTCTGGGCCAAAATTAACCTCACGTCACCGTCAAGCTCGACTTCAATTTGCTCGAGAGCATCTCAATTGGAGTATCGACCAATGGCGGGCTGTCCTTTTCACAGATGAGTGTAGAGTGTGCATTCATGGCAGTGACAGGAGAAGTCGGGTCTACAGGCGTCAGAGAGAGCGATTTTCTCAATGCTGTTTCTCTCAAACAGTGTCATATGGTGGTGGTTCCTGCATGATTTGGGGTGGCATTTCTCTGGAGGGAAAAACAGATATTGTTTTTGTGCCTGGTGGAGGCCGGGGAGGGGGTCTAACAGCTGACCGTTACATTGCTGACATTCTTCTGCATCATGTTGTTCCTTATAAAGGATTTATTGGGGAAAATTTTTTACTGATGCATGATAATGCCCGGTGCCACACTGCGATGGTCACTCGGCAATACATGACCGAAGTCGCTATCCACACCATAGAGTGGCCAGCGCTAAGCCCAGACATGAATCCCATCGAACATATGTGGGACCACCTCAAACAAAGGGTTCGAGCCAGAAATTCGGTACCTTCGACCATTGATGAGCTTAAGACAGCTTTGTTAGATGAATGGGAAGGCATCCCTCAAGATTTTATAAAAAAACTCATCAGGTCGATGCAGGATCGCATGCGGGCTGTTATAAAAGCTAGAGGGGGCAACACAAATTATTAAGAAAATAAATTTTCTTTGTTATGTTTAAAATGTCAATTTTATTTTAATTTTGAACATCCCTACTTTTCCTTTCCTTTACACCCTTTTTTCCTTTCATTGTCATTCAGATCACATAATTTAAAAAGTAATGAGCCGATTTGCTTGAAATTGATATCAATATAAAGCTAAATAAATAAGCTTTAAAGATATATTTATTTTATAAATATCGGCTTGGCCATTTAAAAGAAAAACGACTTTGTATGCGCGCTTAGAGGTTGAGTCGATTTAGCTGCTCCCGAGTGTATATAAGCGAGCGTACGCGCCAAACGTACTAAGAAAGATCCGTCGAGTGCGATTCATAAAATGTATATGTTTAGCACCGACTTCAAAAAGTAATTTCATGTTAATATTTCGTCGTTTAGTTGTAACTAAATAAGATAATTATTTTATACCTTTTAGTGTATTTTATTTTATTTTTAAGTTATTATTATTTTATTTGTTGCATTTAATTTTTTGAAATCGGTTTTTTTTTTTTTTTTTATTAAAATTATTTTTATTTTTCTCTTTTTAGTGATGTTATTAATAGTGATTTAATATGATACCTTGCATGCATCTCGTAAGAGAAACCGTCGGGCGAATGAATCAGAATATGATAATAAAATTCAATTCATAAATATATAAATTTTCTGGAAACGTTTGCGGGTTTTAAATGATTGTTTTAAGATTTTTTTTTGAAAGATTTTATTTATTATAATTTCGATTATTTGGTCATAAGAATTGGATATTTACGTTATTTCGTTATTGATCATATCTTCAGAACTTGACTAAATTAATATGGTACCACCCCTAAGGTACCCTCTTTCCAATAAAAAAATAATCATTAAAATCGGTTCATAGTTTTTGCATTTCTAGCTCTCTAGAGGCCCAGATATTATGTATACAAAATTTGGTTTAGTTTGCTCCAAGGGCAAGAATTTACATTTTTTCACCCTCCCCCCCCCCTTTTTTTGGGGGGGGTTTTTTGGGGAAAATTTTTAAACAAAAGTTGTCAGAAATCACATCCCCTACAACTTTGTTTATTATAAAATTTGCTGTAGGGTTAATAGGTTAGGAGTTATTTGATCATTTTCATTACTACGCCCCCCAAACCCCCTTCTGGGGTCAAAATATCAAAACGTTATATAGCTAAAAACGTAAGTTAGAAGACATCTGATGTAAATATCAAATTTCATAATAATCCCTTCAGCCGATTTTACGTTGATCGTGAGCAACTTTTCGGAAACGACGGAAACAGACATACAAACAGACATACATACAGACATACAGACAGGAATTTTGTTGAGGGTCTTTTCGTTCATAACTTTGCTTGAAACGTGTGCAACCAAAATTTGGCGTGATTTGAACCAATGTACAGACAAAACCTTAATTTTATATATATATAGATTGCTCTCACCCCTTTTCCCTTCTAGGCCTAAAGAGTCAATTTTGACTTTTATAAGTACCTACTGCATTCCTTAATTAAAAAAAACATATATTTATATATATTTTATTTTTTTTATTTCCACCAACCTCTTTCTCCTATTTAGATGTTGAGCTTACCTTATAATCATAAAATATGTAATCATATTATAATCATTTCGAAATATAATATAAGTTCATTTTGAAATGCCTTTATTTAATTCGTTTATAAATATCCTAGTATTGAAAATTCGCATTATTGCAATATAATAGGTATATATTTTTTTTTATCATTTGATTTTATCTCTTACATTTGCTGCGAGCACATTTATACATAACCATTTTTGAAACAAGTAATATTTCTATTAAACCTAGGAATTCGCCCGAGTCTTGAATAACAAGAAAACATATTTTCAAGTTATGAAATATATTTCGCTAATAGCCGCTTTTTAAATGATAGATTAGAGGACTAAGTGAAAACTTTTTCATGACTCGGTACGCTCTCTGTTAAATTTAGTAGACATGTGAGATGAGTGGCATAAATTCAATTCGATTTCATAATTTTTATTTGTAATTATTTGTTATATAATATTAGAGAATTTTAAAATAAATAAATTGAATTTGAAAAAAGTTATTTGTTTGTTCATGCATTTATACTAGACACGCGTGAAAATCTCAATAAAATTAAGTATAGATACATGAAAAGATCTCCTACATTTTTTTGCAAAGTAAACTCCTAAACAGTTCCGTGTTGGAAATTTAAATAGTTTGGCCTCAGAACAAACTATCTATTACTTATTGTTCTTTGTTATCGAAGTCAGTAATCCAGTGAGAGATACAAAAAAAATCTCAACGTTTGATACATTTTTTAACACATTGAGCAAAAAAAATATCAAGCGAATTCAATATAAGGCCGTCCGGCAGGCAGACTACGAATGCTTATCGGCGTACTTAGTAATGTGTTTGAGGGAATTTTCGATAAATGGGATGTAGTAAATTTTGAAGTTTTCAATTAAAGATATTGAAGCCAATGTATTTTTATGTACCGTATAGCCTGAATATAAGACGACCTCAACTATAAGGAAACTAATTTTTACTGAAAAATTTAGAAATAAGTACATTTTTTAAGTACACTTTCTACACAAAAATCGAAAAGCCCGAATAAATATAAGACGAGACTTAATTTTTAATGATACTCTTCTCTTCACATCAATAAATTAGATCATAAATAAAAAACCTATTATTTTTAAGTCTTAAGGATGACACAATAAAAAGTCGAATGAATGAATTATAGTAAATTCTAAAATAATTCATGAGGCTGCTATCTTTGTTGATTAATATAAACTATTGTCATTTTAAAATATTTTCTAGACAGGCTAACCACAAACCACAAAAGTCTCAAATAATAATTAATTCATAATTTTTACAAAAAAAAATCAAACCGACTTCAAAATTATATAAATAAAACAAATAAACATAAACAAAGAAATAAACAGGTTCATAAACAAAGAAGTTATAGGTGAAAACTGAACATACATAACAAAAAACGTCCAATAGCAATGGAATTTAGTTTTTTACCAATCGGAAACTATACTGAACACAATGCAAAAAAAAAATCAAAATCGGTTCACAATTGGCGAAGAAATTAAGTAACATAGACACCAAAAAAAAATTCAGTCGAATTGAGAACCTCCTCCTTTTTTGAAGTCAGTTAAAAATAGAAGATATTTTTTTTTCTACCCCCTTGGCCTCGGGAACTAATTTAGCCAGTCGTCTAAAAGAGATTTATTCAAAAGGTTACAAATATAGTTAGTCCTCTGTCGGGATTTTGCAGCTAGTCTTTGATTTTGGAAATTCCCAACAATTTGATTTGAATTTTCTGACCATAAAGGAAGTATCATTGATCAATCAGCAGAAGTTCCGTTTCCAGAGCATTTCTCCATGACCCCTCCACCCAATAAACCCATCACGAAGTCAAGTCTCGCATTGGAAAGCGGATGATACCCTAGCCTATAAGAACGGCGCGTCTTCTTCCCTATCCAATAGAATCACAATGCGTTTCTTAGTGAGTGTCCTCTTGTTAGCAAGTGTTTGTCTTGTGGCCCTTGCGGGTGTAGTTCCGGCTGCCGTACCCGTCGTCGACCCCAACTACGACCCTCGACCGCAGTACCAGTTCGCATATCGGGTGCATGATACTTTAACCGGCGATGCCAAGACACAGCACGAAATTCGAGACGGCGATGTCGTCCAGGGAAGCTATAGTTTGGTGGAAGCCGATGGCACCCTCAGGATTGTGCGCTACACAGCTGATCCTGTCAACGGGTTCAACGCCGTCGTGGAACGAGGACCCCCTGTTGCCGGCCGATGAGGTGGTTTTTGCTCAATGAACTCGAAATTGTTATTTATATACCATTGTAACATTCCTTTGTGCCTTTGTTCTTGATACCCATAATTTGCTAAGTTCCACCGACAAGCATGTTGTATTGTTATTTTGATCAATTAAAGAAAAAAATGGTTTCTATTTCGATTTTTCAATTATTCCGTTTTCATCCTCCTTTTTCTAATACCTAAATATATCATCAGAAAAAAAACACATACAGATATAAATTCTCAATAGAAACATTTCAACTCACGACAACGCAGATCATAGATATCAACGTCTTAGAGTGCTGAACCTGCTAACTCACAATAAGGAAATTTTACAAGACAGAGAAAAAACAAACAAAATTTAATATTGTTGTTAAGGAAAGAAACTATTTTTCACATTTTTTTTCTACAACTTACGATCGTTATTTTAAGTAGCAGTTTTACTTGGACGATGCTGCATCTTTTTTTCTTTCGAACGGTATTATTATAATATGTCATATATGATAAAAAATGGATTTAGCAGGTTTAAACTCTAAGGCGACGATATTTTTGTTTAGGAAGCTCCTTAAATTAAATTAAAAAAATATTTGTTAATCATTTTAATTTTTCCTCGTATAAATTAGTTCGTTAACCTTGGTTCTACTACAGGCCAGTTGGGGTATTATAGTTTTAGGGAAAATTATTAAAGGCAAAAAGTACATGACGAATAGGTAAAGTAGTAAAGTAGGGGTTCCCAAACTTTTCCGAGTCACAGCGCCTTTTTTCAATTAAAATTTTTCATTGGCCCCCTACTCTAAGATTTGAATTTTTAATTAAATCACACATAATTAATTATGTATGATTTATCTAGAAATTCAAATCTTAATAAAATTAATCACAAAAATAAAAGCTTCAACAGCATCATTACTGGAAATAAATAATTTGAAATAAAAATGAATATGTATAGGAGTTTTTTTTTTTGAGTACTAATTAATATTTTGCTTTCTTTAATGTTTGTGTTTAGGTTTGAGAAATGTCTGAAACTGAGAAATATTCATTCGTTCATGTATGTTAATTCGGATTTCTAAACCCACGATAGCGTAAAAGGTCGTAGAAAGTTCATTCAGGTCCCATAATAATATCTAATGTCGATCTGTCTAGATTCCCTTAATCTACGATAATTCAAAAATGTAAAGTCATATTTTTTTTGTCGGATCAGATTCTCCATTCATATCACTAGTCAAGAAAGCAGAATCGTTCAGCTCGTTCTAGTTCAAAAAAAATTGTATTTTATTTGATCACACACGTTTGTCTTTAAAATCTTTAATCTCCGTAAAATAATGGTCTGAGAGCCTTAAAACAATCGAATTTATAAGATTTTTTTTAAAATTTCTAAAAATTTTTGTCTTTAAAATCTTTAAACCTCTCTATCTCTGTAAATAATGGTCTGAGAGCCTTAAAACAATGGAATTTATAAGATTTTTTTAAAAATTTCTAAAAATCAAGCTTGAACTGTTTGCCATAAAAGAATTTAGTCTTTTTGATTTTAAGTCGATTCTTCCACGTTTTCAGTAGAGCTTGCCATTAATAGTCAAAACATCAAAAATGGAATGCAATAAGGTTTTCCTCTAGTATTAGATAAGAATCGATCGTTATTTTTGATTTTAAGTCGATTCATCCATGTCTTCAGCAATGGTTACCATTAATTGAAACGTCAAAAATCCAATGTAGAATTGTTATTCCTCGAGTATTAGATGCGAATCGATGGCTATTTTTGATTTTAAGTCGATTCCTCCATGTCTTCAGCAATGGTTACCAATAATAACCGAAACGTTTAAAATACAATATAGAATGGTTATTCCTCGAGTACTAGATGAGAATCAATCACTATTTTTGAATTTAAGTCAACGTGGACTGAAAATAGCAAGTGATATCGGATTAATAATAAAGGAATAAACATATTAATATTTCAAATGACTTTGGATAAAGTTTAGCAACGATCCGTTGCAGTTTTTTACCTTAGATTGGCTATTTTAAATATTTTTTTTTACTTGGAGTAAGTCGAAGTATTGTATTTTTTATTTAGTAATAATAATTAGACTGATCTTATAAAATTTTAACAAATTAATTATCACGATCGCCAATAAATTATAACTAATTTTAAAAATCTCTCATAGTTATAAATTATAACGAAACCTACATTCCTAAAAACAATTTGATAGAATAAATTTAATCTAAATATATAATTTAACAAATTCCTTTTTTTTAATATAAATTCAAAATTTCTTCAGCAAGGATACGCGACTTTCTTCCCTACTATGTATGGTCACTCGAAAGAATAGAAATGCATTAGATATATTATGTATTTCTTCAATATGAAAATAGAATTGAGCCTTTCTCTTGTTTACTATTCAAATTAGATTGAGAGATTTATTGGTCGAAATAATTGATATTTATAATAATTTCGCGATCATTCGTTTACTCTTTCATAATTATCAAGGAAAAAATTCCACTTAGCTTTTCATTAAATATTGGGAAAGACCAGAGAAATATATTGATCGAAATTGCCAGAAAAAATTGGAATTTTTGCGAAACTCTGGAAAATTGATAATTTAAATAAAAAGATTTTAGAAATCGGCGAAACATTTTCCATTTGAATAAAATTAAAAGAATTTTTATTTTCAAAAAATACCCTTTGCATCTTCTTATAAAACGCCCCATGAATTAATTCAGAACATGATTTCATGAGGATATTAGTTTAAATATAGAAAATATATTATTTGATCAAATGAAGAAAAATATTTATGTTAATGAGTAAACACTGTGATTAATTTATTTTTTCTTATACCTGAATTAAAATTATTTCTCTCAGCGAAATATGATTTGAAAGCTTATTTTAAATTCAAATTATCTATTGCTGTATGAGCTGTTCAGAAGCTAATGGAATTAAATTCATATAGCAAAAGTCATGAAAAAATGTGTTTTATAAATCCCAACCTCATGACTCATGATAAAACATATTAATTTAGAAGAAATAAAAATTAGGACCCTCTGAGGACAACCAAAGCTAGGAGTAAAGCCTTTGTACTAAAAAGAATATACCTAGCTTATTGGATTATAATTTATGAATATTTAGAAATTTTTAATAAGTAAACGTATCAAATTGGTTTCTGATGATGACTCATAATTAGAGACCGGATTCCTATGCAATTGCATATTTTGTTTGCCGCCACATACGACCCAGTGGATCAATTATCTATCCGAATCATGAATCTAAAATATTGTGGGTTAAATTTTATACTGCATATTTTTGCATATTTGAGTAATATTGCATAAAATTGCATATTTGAAGAATGTTGCATAAAATTGCATATTTGAAGGATTTTTTTGGCAAAATACAGATTTTTTAAAAGTAAATTTTTGAAGAAAGAATGAAAAAAATTAAGAAATAAAACAGGGGGACATTATTTTTTTTTTTAAAGGGCTTCTGTAACTATAGCCAATTTCGGCCATTGAGTGTTCTTGTGTGTGAGGAAGTGTATGTAAATTAGTGTAGGGATCAGGGCCAGTCAAATATTTGCATTATTTTATTAGTTTATTAATTCTAGGTACATCAATATAATAATCTTATTAATATAAAAAATAAATAAATAAAAGTAGTATAATACAATCATGTCTGTTAAATAAAACTAGCCCCCCCCCCCCCCTCACCCGTATTTTTTCGTTCACTTTTTTTGAAACATTATATTTATTATGTTGATTTATGCTGATGTTCAAGTGGGAGGACCGGGTTCGAGCCTTGCTAGTATATAAAATTTCGACCTGCTAAATCTCGGCTCCCTCACTAACACTACTAACACTTTACTGATGTGCTGTCTAAATGGGTTGTGTTCCCAGTGACAATAAATAAATAAAAAAAATATATATCTAATGAGAATTTTGTGCAATTTTTTACGCAATAAAAGTACATATTTGACACATTTCTTTCATAGCACACCTTTAATTATATAGACTTTTTGTATTCAATTTTAATTTTTTAGTGCATACAATTTTTTATTTTTCCGTCTTTTACTGCATATATTTGCATATTTCAACCTATTCTGCATATTAATTGCATATTTCAGCAATTTTAACTGCATATTTTGGCAGTTTTTACTTCATAAAAATTCGGTCTCTACTCTCATAATGTAGTCAAAAAATTATTTAAAATGTTTTTCTCCATTAGACCATATGAAATACTTTCTGTACATTGAAAGAATGCAGAAAAGTATTTATGTACGTGACGTCACGCACTGCTTTGAGTTGACTTTGCATGTGGTCGCACTGAATATTAAATTGATAATTTTTATAAATAAAACAAAAAGGACACCAGCATTTTTGAGTTCAAATTAAAAATCTGTGGGTCGGGTTAGACTAGGGGTAGCTAGCTACGTGTCAGCCTGCTAACCAAGTGGACCCGGGTTCGAATCCGACTCGAGGCATCCGGCTAAAATCTGACCGATAGAGACAAATTTAAAAAAATAATAAAAGTAGTATCGTAAATTGGTTTATGGCTAAAAAGTGCGAAAAGCAAAAAAAAAAAAAAAGAAAAAATTTTAATTCAAGTTAAAATTTAAATTATATTTTTCTTTATAATTTGCTGGAATTAATGAAATATTGTTCCCATTGGAAATATTTGGCAACATTTCAAAAAGTTTCATTAGGTAGAAGTGGGTGAAAATTTGATTATAAGATTCTTCTCATGCAGACAGAGGAAAAATGTTAAATAAAAGCAAGCAATAAAAAGAGTGATCTGACAGTATGGTCACGAATTCTGGACAGGTTGGTTTGTTCAATCGATCGATATATTTTTTATTTTATTAAAGCTTTGCAATGTCCTTTGGGTTATAGTAGGCGGCAATTGACAAAGGGCTGTCCCTGTGCCAGGGTGAATGGGATGTCGAAGTGTCCCTGCTTCTTGCATCAGGCTGGCAGGCCTCCAGACCAGAGGGGCTTGGCTTCGTTACACTTTTCCCAATCGCTGAACGAGACGTCGAGAACGAACCTCCAAGCTGGTCACCTCACCTACCGCTTAATTAATGTCCCTCTCACATGAGAACATATGTGGGAATCTCCACGGAATTATATAAACAACTGGCTCGATATTCTAAGTTCTATTTGCAATATGCATCCCAGGTGAAGAATTTGATTCAATGATGAATCCGGAATCAAAATGCGATATCTAATTCCCTAAAGTATTGTAATAATCTATAACCTCCATCAGTGAAGTACAAATGATTTCCAATAAAAACAAAGAACCTAGTTCAATTAATCCTGATTAAGTATTTAAAAATAATTTTGAAAGTGAAGAAATGATTTCGATTTTATCGAGGCACAAAAATAAATAAATTACATTACATCATGGAATTTATGTAGGTATCTAGCTAGACATTTTAGATCTCTAGAGGAAGTCGTGCGTATCATTCTCTTTGAAGAAAATCGGCTAGAACTAAATGAAGATATTTTGAATAATTTAGAATCATTTGGCTGTGGAAATAATAGAAATCCATATTTTCTTTTAGTGTTTTTAGGAGCAAATTCTTCACTGTAATCACATAAAGTTCAGATCTGCTTCGTTAAATTAAAAATCGAACAAGAAATATGAAATATTTTTCATAAAGGAAGTAATAACTTATTAATAATAATCAATAACTTTTATACCTATGAGAATTTTCAAGAAACAAATTAACTATAAAACATTTTTTTGAAAATGGATTCAGATCTGCAAGAATATATCCCTTGAGGCCTATTGTAATTCATGGTCAACAAACTGCTGAAAAAGCTTCTGATGCACAAGATCGCAGTGTTGAAGTTTCAATGCTCAAGCTTCTGATGCACGTCCTGTTCATTTCCCATCAAATAACACACAACCGCTTGATACTACTGCATCTTCTTCCATGGTACAAACTTCTGGTTCAGCAATAGATGATCTTGGTGGACATGACAATTCAGTTACAGCTCTAGAGGCGAGCACGCTGTCAGTTTTTATAACTGAAATCGTTGAAGTGCCTATAAATCCTTCCAAAACATCTAAGCGCAACATTATAACGAAGAATTATTTTAACAAGCACAGCTATTATAGATCAATTAGAAGAAAAGGAAAATAAAAAACGAGCAAAGAAGAAGGAATCAACAAAAAAAGCTGCAAAAATACCAAGGAAAAAAACTGAAATAAAAAGACTGAAACGTGATCGTAGCAAATATAAAAACGAAGAACTAAAAAAGTATTGATCAATTTCAAGAATATTAAAGAGTTTAGTGATTCTAGTCAAGGAAAGAAAGAAGGAAAGGACGAAACTATTGACTACTATTGTATTTTTTGTAATGATAAATATATAGATCCCCCCTCCCCCCGATGAAGACTGGATTATGTGCTCCGTTTGTGAAAATTGGGCTCATGAGAAATGTACAGATGGACAGTCAACATCGGAGGGTTATAAATGTGATCTCTGTCGTAATTAAGACTGTTTTATAGGTTATAAATGTTTATTCGTAGTTACCCCACTTAGTGATCGCGTTTACCCGACATATATCGGGTAAACCCGCACACTAAGGGTTTTGTTTTTTCTTTTTAATATTACATTTTATAAACAAATTTTATATTTTGACTACTTAACTAGTTAGATAGATAATTTAACTTAATTATAAAACAATAAAAGTAAGGTTATGTTTCAAAACTGCTGTTTTATTCAAGTTTTCCCTTAGGTGTTCGTGTTTCCCCCACTTTCCCCTAATATTATTTTGTAACAATTAAGATAACCAAAGGTCTAAGGAAAATTTAATGAAAAAGGACGTGTTTTTCATATTTTCATTTTTTATAGTATAGAATAAATCAAAATACTATATATTTTTCAACTTATAATAATAAGTAAAATATTTAATTAACGACTCTGTGCGACCTAAAGAATATGTTTTGCGACCAAATTTTGGGTCGCGACCCATATGTTAAGAATCACTGATATAGATTAAAAAGTTTTCTCCAAGAGCCGAAAAATTTACATTCGCTCATGACTAAAAATACAAGCTGTGAGTACCCCTAACGAAAAACAGAAAAAAATGTATTTGAGCGGCGAGTGAGCTGAAATTTGACATCCAAGTGACATTAATTACCTGCGACTTTCTGAAAAGTTTAAGCTTTCTAGCTCAAATCCCTCGCTGTCATGAAAATTGCCAAATTACCGAAATCCGCTGAAACCATAACTTCTGATCTTGAAAAAGTTTTTCAATTCACCGATTTGAACATAATATCAAAAATGAGGGAAATTCTATATTTCATAATCGCTGATAATAAAAATAAAACAAACTCAAAAGAGATATTTAATGCAGTCCAATAGAAGCGTTGAAATCTTTTCATCGTGCCCCCCCCCCACCCCGCCCTACAAGTCAGTCTCATTATAGAAACAACCTGTCCTTTTCGATATATCTTAATAAAAAATGAAATAAAGTCAATTTTTTTATCAATTGCCTCATATTTTCAACAAATAGGAGGCCAACTTTTGTTGCGATCTTCCTGGATTAGTAAAAATCTAAAGAGATATTTTTTGATTAAAATTCTTCTTCTTCGAGTGCCATACCCGAAACGGGTGTCGGCGCCTCTCCACATATACCTGTGCTGAGTGTGTTTAGTTGTTTTACACAGTTATACGGGACCTACATTTTAACGCCGGTTCCGAACGGCTAATTTGGAGAGGTCACTTGGCAATTATACTCTTGGTAGGTTGCCATTACTTTCCAAGAGCAGGCGACTGCAAATATCTATCTGCCGAGACTCGGTCTCGAACCAGCGATCTCCGAGTCAGCGACCCAACACTCTAGCCACTGACCCACAGTCGCCTCTGATTAAAATTACCAATGATAAATTGAAGCATCAAGAATAATTAAATAAATTAATAAATAACATTTTTTTCTATCTATGTGTGTCTATATATCTATGAAAGACGATAACTATAGAATGAAAGTGAAAGAAAGTATTTATGTTTCCAAAAATGTTCATATTTTCAAAACAACGAATTGATTAGATTTTGAGCTTTCTGGATTCATAACTGAAAAAAAATCAAATAATCAGAAAAAAATCGAATAAGGCAATATAAGCGAATATAAGGATTATAAGGGAAGCTCTTGAACAAATGAGCTAATTAGATGAACATATTAATCAGTGGCGTGGCGTAGGTTTCTGGTGTCCGGGGCAGATGCCATATTTGCCGCCCTCTCACCCATTTATTCATAGAATTATCAATAAAATTTCATTTTACTCAAACCTTAAAATTTTTAAAAACTAGAAAAAAATTTAATGTTAAAACATGTTTTAGTAGTCAATATTCAATTATTGTCCAAAAACGATAGATATAATTACTTTAAGGATATTTAATATTAAATTTAAATATAAATTCATGGATATTTATTATTTGTTGAAAATCATAAAAAAAATTATTGAAATTACTGAATATTGTGATATAAATAGTTTGTTCAGTGAACAAAATCATACTTAACATCAATTTTATTAAGAATAAATAAAACAAAAATAAATATTCATTTATTAAATTAAACCAATTATTTTTTTACATGAATTTATGCATACATTGTTTTTGAGCTTCGATTCCGGAGATTACTTCTCCACCATCGACTGTCCTTGATCATCTTTTAGTCCGTGTTTTTAATAAGAGGAAAAAACTAATTAAATAAAAAACCTCTTTTCCGATAATTATTTCAATTCCATAATCCAATCAATTTGTTATCTCTCCTAATTAATTTCCTATCTTATTAAATTAAAATCTAATATTGAGTAGTTATAATAATTCCAATACTTTTGATTACATATAAATCACATTTTACAGGCTCCTATAATATGTATATTAGAAATAAAAATAAAATACATTTTCAAAATTAAAATTTAATTTTCCTAGACCTCAGCAATTTTTTTATAGCATTATCAACATCTATATTGCGTCAGTCATTTCTTGTTCAGATTACTTAACCTTAGTGTACTCATTGTAGATCTTAATTTTTTTTTGATCCACTTCAATTTAGAGAAGCTTCTCTCACAAGTGGCATTGCTTATAGCAATTGTAAAAAAGATGCAGTTGACTTAAAAAAAAAATGATTTTTTTATCTTTAAGACGCGCTCATAAGCTCGAAGCTATAAATTTTTTTATAATTTTTTCTAAAATCTGGCGTCCCTATCAGAGTACCTCCCGGGGCAAGTGCCCCTGCCCCCCCCCCCCCCTCGCTACCCTAATGATATTAAGTTAAATTTTTTAAAAAAATGAAGATTTATCGATGGAATTACGTGATAGATTAGGTAATTCCATTGTTCATTTACTGTTCTTTAGTTTTGATAAAATTTCTCCAAAGGATTTTTTAAGAAAATGTTATGAATATGCTTTAACGTATAACAGATAAATATTAAGATGATTTTCTTGAGTTTTATTTTCTTCTAACATATTATTCCACTAAGCTCTTCATTTGTAGCTAAATAACTCTTCTTCTAGCTCAAACCTTTTACCGAATAAAATCAATTAATCACTAAAATATGGAGAGAGCGTACCGAGTTTTGGAAAAAAAATTCACTTACTCCAATTTAATATTAATTCCACTGTTGGTATTTTCACTGAAAGTAGAGTTTTTACTTTAAAAAGATAAATATTATAATTATAATATATAAATGAACTAACGTTTATTTCTTAGTCATAATTTTTCACTATCAATACTTCATTTTAAATTATGATGATAATATTTTGAGCTGCTTTCTGCACTTTCAGCCAAACTGTCGAATATCTGAGACTGCCAGCTAAATAAGCTAACCAAAGTGAATAGTATCTAGCCGAACATTTCATAATCTGATTTCTATTTTGATAATAAAGCTAATTTATCTCCTGGAGAGCTGTAGGCACTAGGTCTTGGAAAAGTTTTCATTTCTAATTTGAAATTTCAGATTGTGCAAAAATTATTTTAAGAAGCTTTTAGAGTAGTAGAATTGTTGATTCTAAAAGAATAATTTAGAGAGCTTGTTTGTCTTGAATGTTTTATTCAACAAAATAATTATAAACTTAAAATATTACATGTTAGGATAATACATGAATGCTATGTTTAATAAGAGGAAAAAAAACATGTATTAAAATCACCTGAAATTCAGATTTCTGGTATTTTCATCTAGAAGTCCTAAAGCTAGGTAGCATCTACACATTTCTATTTTGGCGCTAATTTCGGCACTAAGGAACTTCCTACAAGCTTCACTTCATAAATTATCCTGATTATCCGAGTGATAAAAAATCATGCTTTAAAACAATTTTTCTCCTGATTTCAGACAATTCTAAACACAAATGAGAATTTTTTTAAATTTTTGAGTGAATTTAATTTAAATGAAAATCTTTAGATCCTAGAAGCAAATCAGAAATAATAAAAAAAAGACATTTTAGACAAATTAATTTTTAAACGTTAGTTTTAATTTTTGCTTAAAACAATTTGAACCACGAAAGTTAAATAATGTAATCAATAATTTTTATGTTAATTCTACATTTTCTAAATATGTAGAATTAACATAAGAAATTATTGATTACATTATTTAACTTTCGCGGATCAAATTGCTTTAAAAATTATTTATTTATTCGAAATGAAAATTTCGAAAGATTGTCTTTACTTTAGTTTAATATATAAATATTTGATCTACAGATTTTTAACAATAACATAATTGAATTTGACCTTTTGTAAAGTCACTATTTATAATTATTTTTTCGAAACAAAATAAATTCATCTTTGCCTAAAATTTTATTAATTATACTTTTTGAATTTTTTATATTTGAATTGATAAAGATTAAAATTAAGAGCTTCTAAATTATAATCTCAAACTCGAATAACGAAATAACTATAATTATATATAGGTACCAGTGGCGATTAGTGACTTTTCAATCAGGGGATGCTGTCCAAAAAAGTACCCTCCATTTTTTGAAATTTTATTTTAATCTTCGCTTGTTTTTTTTTTGCAAATTTCATCAAATACGCCATCATTTTCCTTATTTTTAAATACATTAGATATTTTTTAAATATATTTTGGGACCTTCGCCCCAAACGGATACTGCTTTGTGTGAGTCAGAAATTAAATCATTTGACTTAAACTCCACAGCCATTGAGATGGAAATCGAACATATTCCACAATGTACCAGCCTGTCCTATAAGAGAATCTTAAATTTCTCTTAATTCTATTGCTATAAGCAAGCTATGACTTGTCTATAGAGCACTCTTAGTTATTTACGATCTTATATACTGAGAGTTCTTAGAAATGGATTAGTCTAGAGATTCCCCAATCATCTTTATTTATTCCTTTTTACTTTACCATACAGGGTATGGTCAAGTATTGTAATCGTGCATGAAAAAATTGTTTTTCCTTCTTTTTTTCGAAATATCTAAAAAACGACTGAAATTATTTTGATTAAAAAAATTGAGCGAAACCATAGAATTTCGCTCTACAAAAAAGCTCTAATAAGTGAACATCGAAAAAATTATATTTTTCGAGGTAATAATTGTTTTTTCAAAATGTCTGTTAGTCTGTGCGTTACCAAATTTTTTGTATTATTTCTATTTTAATAGTTCCTCAACGAGAACAATTTTTATTCGACTAAAACTCGTTAGGACTTGTCTCAGAAAAGCTTGAACTGGAAGATATATCTACCAGGCAGGGGCTACAAACCTTCTATCGGAACCCTTTTCGGAAAAATCATTCATTTTAATTACCCCTTGAAACTATGCAACAATTTTATTTCATTTCGAGAACCAATATATTTTTCAAAACAAAAAATGTTTTTTATAGAAATATTTGAAATAAAGGATAATAATTTGAAAATTTAAAGATCCTCCTGAAATTTCGAAATCAACCTTATATATCTACATATTTATGAAAATACTCTATTACTACTTATACTAGATTTTTTTATGCACGTGTAAGCCTTAAACCCCAGTAGGGAAAGGCGGAAATAAAATAAATAAATAAATAGTCTATAAATGTTTGAAATTTTAGAGATGTGCCGCATCCACAGCATCGATGGACCACACGCCACTGATAGGTACCTACTTATATTAAACAAAAAATATATAATCTTTAATTTATTCCTAAATAAAATATCAATATTATATGAAATTATTAACTAATCATTGCATCAGGAATAGTGGAAAGGAGATTAAAAATTCTACCGTTTCGAAATCAATTAGTTTTATTGATTTTCCTTGAATATTTCGAATAAATGTTCGAAATGTATTGAATAATAATTGTTTTTAAATCAAATATTTTCCTAAATTAATAGATTAAAATTCTAGCTGGTTTCCACAAAAAATAATAATAAAATACTATTATAGAATTAATTGAAATTTAATATATACTAGTATACCTATTTCGGGATATATGTTCATGGGCGTCAACAGAAAATTTTCTTGAGGCACAACGAATGGCTTCAAATAATTACATCATTAAATTTGTACTGAATTATTTGATTTTTTTCAAATAGATTATAAAATAGATATTATTGCATCAATAAAAAACACATCCATAATTTAATATAGATTTCTCTTTGCCTATAGTATTAGATTTTAATTTTCTAAGGAAATCATGAGAGGTTCTCATCCCGAGGAGGTGCACACAACCCTCTTAACATATAATTAAAAATTTTCCATTCTATCTATGATCTAGTACAGGGCTGCCCACCCCCTGGCCCGTGGGCCGAATGCGGCCTAGCACTGCAATGAGTGTGGCCCAAAATAAAATCATAAATTTCCTTAAAACATTGAGATTTATATATAGAGATAAATTTATTCACTTTTTCGAAATATGAATGTAAATTTGTACAATACGTGAAGCTTTTTTCAAGACTAAAATTCACTAAAAGCAAAATTATAAGCTCAACTACGATATATAAGATAAAAAAAAAATAATCAAGTTTCGAATATATTTAAAAATTCTTCTTCTTCTCATATTTTCATTTTCTAAAATATTTATTATTTCAGTAATTTATATGCTACGACACTAACCAAGTCTATATTTATATCATTCTAGTACAAAGTGGCAAGGCTTTTCTAGAACAATCACAATTAATTGATAATTTCTCTCCTGCCCTAAAACTTGTCAGGACTTGTCTTTTAGATCTTTGCACGTTCTTACATGTTAATAGATCATGAATATTCAGGGATTATTATACCCGTGACCTTTTTAAAAAATAAATTATCATTCCTCATATCCTTATTTAATCCCATTCGATTTGAACCAGGGCTGTCCAACCCGTGGCCCAATATAAAGTCATGAAATTCCTTAAAATATTGAGATTTAGATGTAGATATTGGAAAACACACAACAATTTGGCCTGATATTTTTTTTTCTCTAAAATAAGAAATCTGAAAATCTACTATGAAGTTTCCGAAAAATAAAAGTGCCTATTTTAAATTTTGATTTCAAGATTTTCGAAAAAACAATCATCATTTTGGTCTATTTTCGACTCCATTTTCAATAGAAATAAATTTTCTACTTGCAAACTTTCTATTGAAAGAAAAATTGAATATTATCTCTTTATTAGAATTTTATATTAATTATCTAGCCAGGAAAAAATTTAAACAAATACTAATACATAATATCACTTTTTGTAAGTATGTAGGTATGTATACGAGAGGCTTTTTTCAAGTATAAAATTAGAAGCTAAAAAAATAATAAAGTTCTTATTTCTACATTATTAACTATCTTTTTTGAATAACAAATATCAATAGAATTATAATATTTTTTCTGCCGTCCGAAACAATTTTTTTTTTTCTTTAAATGTGGCCCGTGTAAACCAAAAGGTTGGACACCCTTCTTGTAGATGAAGACCTCTCGTGATTTCTTTATACATCCATTTTGTTGCATATTTGATGTTTAGTTGGTTGAATTGTTTATTTATAAAAGAAGTTTCTGCTGAAAGTACTATATCGACTCTATTGTCCTCCTTTTTGAAATTTCGATGCAGTTGTGCAATTGTATTTTTAAATATTTTAGCTTCAATTTAGCACGTTGGTTACTTAAGTGTTAGATTGCCCGAGTGTATACCGTTTATGCTTGCTACACAAAAGACCCTAAGTTCCTGCTTTGTTCATTGTAAAGATTCGAACGGTTATAATTCATCCCCTACACTAATAATAACACAAATGAATAAGCGTCATACCTACTTCAGAGGATCTGTCTGAATGAATACTAGTAACTGGGGCCAAAAAAAAAAAATTAATCAATATATAAATTTTAAAACTTTAAATTATGATTAATTTTTTCTTTCTTTGAAAAAAATTTAATCTATGGTACATATAAACTTAAAATATTATATAATGAATGCAAAGATCTTTTTGAGTGTCTTTTTTTGAAAAAAGATGGAAATTATTTAAATCAACCCAGACCTATATTATTGATAAAATTTACTTTAAGGACTAATCATAGATTTTAGAGAAAATATTTTTACATTGCATGTCAGAGAGGTTCGGTTCCTAAGGGGACGAACCTCTCTGATATGCAATGTAAAAATATTTTCTCGAAAATCTATGATTGGTCCTTTAAGTAAATTCATGTATTAATATTAAAATATTATATTAGTATGTATGGCAACACTTTATAATACAATATTTAAAAATCTAAGCATTGAATGGATCATCCTTTCTTAATCCTATAGTATTTGGAATCACTTTTATAGCTTTGTGAAAAAAATTATAAAAATCCACACATTATCTTCTGAATGATGTAAATATACATATATAATAATTTAAAAAAATTAAAAAATAATAATAATAATTAAATAAATTATGGATTTGATACTTTACTGATTGAGTTGTTTATTGAAAGAAATATTTATTCGAACCATCCAGATTATATTTTATTTGATGAGATTCTCTTCAAAATGTACAACTTTTCGAAACCTAATTCTTTTGATGTTTTCAAGATATTTTTTAAAATGACTTTATAAGCTCTTGAAAACAACTTCAAAATTAGATTTCAAAACATTATGATTTCTGATGAAAATATCTCATTAATAAGCCTGTCAAGTTCGAGTCGGAATTCATACCTTAACTATCAAAATACTTGAGAGATCAAATTCATTCTTATTTTTCGTTGATAAGAATTGAATGAGTAAATTTGTCGAATTTTTTCATAATTTTAAGCTAAGCAGTTTCTAAATACCGGCTGATACAAAAATCGCCCCAAAACTCAAAACTGCCACTTTGGGCTCTCTCACATCTTCATTTTAAATCGAAATAAATTTAAAAAAAAAAATAAACCTAAAAAAATCTTTACAAGGAATACATATCTCACACTCTAAGATAAAAAAAATACTCTGCTCTAACAGACGAACATACAGACAGACATTGATTGTAACGACACTTAGGAGTCCCGTTTTACTTTTTAAACTGAATCTTAAAAATCTTAAAAAATATAGTTTCAGCTTAAACTTCTCTTTTGATTTGAAATAAAAAATTAATTTGTTTATCACAATGTTTAGAGATATGTTCACTAATCTAGTTATAATTATTGAATCTTAAAATTCTGTATTTTCATCAGTTTGTCTCGTTAATTCTTTTTACATGGACTCATATGATGATTGTGTGGGGTTCTAGTGCCCAGGGGGTTTGTTGCTCGGACGTCTTAATCAAAAGGGATGACTTTAGTTCGTCCTGATACATATTTACGAATCCCCCGATCGCCTTTTACGAACGACCGCGTTCCAGATTCGAGTGATAGCCAGAAAAAACATCGAGATCTGTGTGCATTCCCTCACTTTGAGAGAGGTATAAAACCCTGCGTCCCCGTCGCAGTGGTCAGAACTCATTCCACATCTCGACAGAGCAACCATCACATCCTCAGCCATCATGTACAAGGTAGATACACACACTGACACACACTCACATACAAGCTATAAGATCTTTTGGACTTTTTTTGAAATTTTTCTCTAATTTAAATTTTTTTTTTATTTTTTCGCAAGTTTATAAAATTTCAAAATTTTCCGCATACTTATGTTGAAAAATTAAATATTCCCTCATTTAGTATAAAATTTCATTATTTAATTAAAATTAAAACAGTTAATTAAAAAATTATTAAATGTAAAAATTCAAAATTTCAATTATATATCTGACAACAAAAAAAAGTAATTACCGCCATATTAATTGATTAATTGATGGTTTTGGAACAATTCATATTTTTTAACTCATTTACAATAACAAGTGATCAATAGGCAAAATAAAAAAAAAATTGATTTTTTTTTATTTTATTTTATAAAATAGTCTAATTAATTTGAACATTTTTGCTAATATTTCGAAATTTCCTAAAATTTTAAAATCCACAATAATGACTCTGAAGAATTAAATATTTCACTCGTCAAGTAGAAGAATATCAAATAATTGAATTGTACAAAAAATTATTTAATTTAACAATGTTAAAATTCAATAAAATAACTGAATAAATGTTAAAATTTACTCGAAAATGGAATATATATTTTTTTTCATATCAAATAAAAATTTATGCAATTATGGATGAAATTTATTTCAATGATTATATAAGTATATAATTGGCTTAAAATAGTAAATTAACCAAGTAAAAATCTTGACAATGCAATGTTTGTTCTGACCTAGGTTTTGGTCCTCTCGGCTCTCTTAGCCGCCGCCCAGGGGGGTCTCCTCAGCGCACCGGCCCTATCATACTCCGCCCCTACACTTTCTTACGCCGCAGCAGCCCCCGCGTATTCCTATGCCGCCCCCGCGTTGACCAAAGTTGCCTATTCTGCCCCCGCTATCTCTTATGCCGCCCCTAAATTGGCTGTATCTGCCCCCGCATACAGCTATGCTGCCGCTGCACCCGCCATTTCCTATGCTGCCCCCGCATTGACCAAAGTTGCCTATTCCGCCCCCGCTATCTCATATGCCGCCCCCGCGTTGACCAAAGTTGCCTACTCTGCCCCCGCTCTCTCATATGCCGCCCCCGCGTTGACCAAAGTTGCCTACTCTGCCCCCGCGTATTCCTATGCCGCCCCCGCGTTGACTAAAGTTGCCTATTCTGCCCCAGCTCTCTCTTACGCTGCCCCTAAATTGGCCGTATCTGCCCCCGCATACAGCTATGCTGCTGCCGCCCCCGCTATTTCTTATGCCGCTCCTGCGTTGACCAAAGTTGCCTATTCTGCCCCCTCTATCTCCTATGCCGCCCCTAAATTGGCCGTATCCGCCCCCGCCTACAGCTATGCTGCTGCTGCCCCTGCCATCTCTTATGCCGCTCCAGCTAAATATGCCGTAGCCGCCCCCACTATCGCATACGCCGCCCCCAAAATCGCCGTTGCTGCCCCTGTTGCCAAAGTCGCTGTTGCCGAGCCCGTGTCCTTCCCCGAATACAGGTAGCTTATTTATGTTTTTGTTTTTTATTATTACTAACCTTCATTTATTTTACCTTAAGATGTTGTCTATTCCTTAATTAAATAATATTTAAAAATATACATATCATCTTTTGCAACAGTTTCCGCACATTCATGATATTTTTCTTAAAATTTAAACTTAGACCCCTCTCACTCTTTTACTACAGTTGGGAATATGTCCGTCCTTTGTTTGTCTAAAAGTGAAGATGTTGGGAAACTTTTGAAAAAAAAATACTATAAGTAATAGATAAAAACATATATAAAAATTTAAGACATCACAAAAATCCATTAATTTGGTTATTTTGATTAAAATATATAACGCGTTAAATAGGCATCTCTTTATTTCTTTTAAGATGCTCAAATTCGAAAATTTTTAATTCATTTATAAATAAAATAATTCAAATATAAATAGGAGTAAATTAAATTTTCTGCTTTGTATATACCTACCTATATTATTTATTTATTTAAGATTTATATTGACTTGCCTTAAACTTCACAACAGTTAATGAACTACACTCGGGAGCAGCTAAATCGACTCAACCCCTAAGCGCGCATACAAAGTCGTTTTTCTTTTAAATGGCCAAACCGATATTTATAAAATAAATATATCTTTAAAGCTTATTTATTTAGCTTTATATTGATATCAATTTCAAGCAAATCGGCTCATTACTTTTTAAATTATGTGATCTGAATGACAATGAAAGGAAAAAAGGGTGTAAAGGAAAGGAAAAGTAGGGATGTTCAAAATTAAAATAAAATTGACATTTTAAACATAACAAAGAAAATTTATTTTCTTAATAATTTGTGTTGCCCCCCCTAGCTTTTATAACAGCCCGCATGCGATCCTGCATCGACCTGATGAGTTTTTTTATAAAATCTTGAGGGATGCCTTCCCATTCATCTAACAAAGCTGTCTTAAGCTCATCAATGGTCTAAGGTACCGAATTTCTGGCTCGAACCCTTTGTTTGAGGTGGTCCCACATATGTTCGATGGGATTCATGTCTGGGCTGAGCGCTGGCCACTCCATGGTGTGGATAGCGACATCGGTCATGTATTGCCGAGTGACCATCGCAGTGTGGCACCGGGCATTATCATGCATCAGTAAAAAATTTTCCCCAATAAATCCTTTATAAGGAACAACATGATGCAGGAGAATGTCAGCAATGTAACGGTCAGCTGTTAGACCCCCTCCCCGGCCTCCACCAGGCACAAAAACAATATCGGTTTTTCCCTCCAGAGAAATGCCACCCCAATCATGCAGGAACCACCACCATGTGACACTGTTTGAGAGAAACAGCATTGAGAAAATCGCTCTCCCTGACGCCTGTAGACCCGACTTCTCCTGTCACTTCCATGAATGCACACTCTACACTCATCTGTGAAAAGGGCAGCCCGCCATTGGTCGATACTCCAATTGAGATGCTCTCGAGCAAATTGAAGTCGAGCTTGACGGTGACGTGAGGTTAATTTTGGTCCAGAGGCATGTCTTCTGCAAGTGAGGTTGGCTTCCTTCAAGCGTCTTCTGACTGTCCACCGACTGACAGCCAGACCTCGAACTTCTCTCAGCTGCTGCTGGACATCGACACCAGTGAGGTGGCGGTTTCGGAAATACGTTGTGACGATAAAACGGTCATCCCTCTCAGACGTGCACCGGCGGCGGCGGGTATTCGGTCTCCGAGTGAAGGCACCAGTCTCCTGAAACCTTCTGTAGACCCTTGAGACAGTAGACTGACTTAAGTTCAATTGACGAGCGACTTCTCTTTGGCTAAGGCTCTGTTCCAACAGAGCAACAACTTGAGCGGCAACTTCTGGCTTAGTATCCATGATTTTCTAAAAACAATTGTGTCAATTTGCGTAGATGTGTTCAGGTCAATTGCTGAAAATCGATTAATAAGAATAATTGGTTACATTGGTTTTTATAAGGAAATTGTAACTAACAAGTAGCGGCAGCTAGGAACAGCAATTTTTCCAGTTCAGCCATTCGGATCACATAATTTAAAAAGTAATGAGCCGATTTGCTTGAAATTGATATCAATATAAAGATAAATAAATAAGCTTTAAAGATATATTTATTTTATAAATATCGGCTTGACCATTTAAAAGAAAAACAACTTTGTATGCGCGCTTAGAGGTTGAGTCGATTTAGCTGCTCCCGAGTGTATTTCCATTTCTCCCAAAAGAAGGAAACCTATTCTGACTTTGCTAAATATCTAAGTAAAATTCTTAACAACAAAATGGCTTTTGGATTATAAAATATGGAAAATTAATTCATTTGCAGAACAACTAAATACAAATAATAACACCTTTTCAAACGTTTCAAAAATTCAATTAATTCTAGCAGAACTGCCAGTGCCTGTCATCTGATTGGCTACCCCAGTGCCTCCATTTACCATCTACCGTTTGTTAGGGGTAAAAAGCATTTACTTTGCGACATACAACCGGCCCTTAGAGAGATTATTTCATTTGTTTTGAAAACAACCACTAAAGATTTAATTAAGTTAGCTTGTATAAATTCGATTTATTTTTTTTGTTGTATTTAATTTAATTACACTTATTAATTTTAATATACAAAATCGAATTATATGAGTAGCTTCACTAAGTAACACAATAAGGAAGCAAGTCTTAAATTTAGTAAAAAAATAATCAAATCAAGTACAATACCTATTATGATATTATTCATATCCGGGTTATACTTCTCAAATTTTCTGCACAATTACAGTTCGTCTTAGTTTGGCAAAATAATTCATTCACCAAGACAGGATTTTTTATACTATCAAACTGACACTCTTCTGAAAAACTTTAAACCTGTAAATATTTTTTTTTAATTATTTCCTCTTAATTATCTATTTATTTATCTAAGAATACTTTGAGATCAGATATAATATAAATAAATATATTAATATAATAACTAAACTAGACTAGAACATAGAAATAATTTACTTTAAAGTATCATGCCCTGCAAAAGTTTCCGCACAAATTCAACAATTTCACTTAGAAAATTGTTTATTTTAAAATAAAAGTAAAAATTCGTTATTCATTTTTTTTCAACTTAAAAGTGTTATTTATTTGTGAATGGTTATTTAGTTGACTATCTCAAAGGTGCTCATCTGGGATCATGTGGAAGCTTTAGCGAAAGATACTAATTAATATATGACTCGTATCCATTTATTTTAATTTAATTTAATTTATTTGAATATATTTACATACATATATATTACACACTAATACATAATAATAATATGAGTTCTAATGTCTATGTAACATTGTTCAGTTTTCACTAATATATTTTATAAATTTTAAATAAGAGTTCTCAGGGACTTGGACTGGAAATGGAACTTAAAACAACATTTTTTTCTCCCTCTTAGATTCAATAACACTAGCCAAATCACATTTTATGGCCTACAATTTTAGACCTGTATCTGGGTATATATGACATATTGATTCTAAAAATAGGATTGGTTTTTCCTCTATCACCTCTAGATTTTCAAATATATTTGGTCAAATTTCTGAAAAATTGAATTTTACTATTGGTTCAGTATATAGCAATACTTTGAATTAAAATATATAATTTTATTAAATGAAAAAACTTCATGTATCATTCCCATTTACTGCTTGTTTTTAGCTCAATTATAGCAAAAAACATTGGAAATACATTTTTGAATAAAAGTCATTATTTTGATTTCAAGAACTGGTGTTCTGAATCGGCGATTTGATCATAATGTATCTCAAAAACTAGAACTGACGTTCTATCCATACAGTTTTCAGAATCAACGCCCTAAATAGCCCCAAGAAAAGGCCTAAAAATCAAAACATCAAGAATTTTTTTTATTTTTGTTTGATTCTGTAATTAACATTTTTATTCATATATTACATACAGTTATGAATAAGAATGTTATGAAAAAATCCCCTAATTTGGCGTCAAATCACTTGAATTGTTAACATGAATCAATAAATTTAAGAAATTGATAGAAAAATTGATAAAGTTCCAATAAGAGACACTTTCGAATAAAATGTTTTTTCGATGTCCAAGTCCCTGAGAACTCTTATTTTAATATAATGCTTCGTATTATTTATTGGGTCGAATTTCCCCTCAGTTTCGAATACGGAGTGTCCGACCCCCACACTGGTGACCAGAAACAACAACATGAAGTCCGTCACGGAGACCAAGTCCAGGGATCTTACTCTCTCGCTGAGGCTGACGGCAGCATCCGAACTGTCCATTATACCGCTGATGACCACAATGGATTCAACGCCGTCGTGGAGAAAACCGCCCCGAAAGTTGCTGTAGCAGCCGCCCCCGTGCTCACCAAAGTAGCCGCCCCCATCGCCTACGCCGCCCCCAAGTGGTGAACACCCCTTGGTCACTAATCTCACCCCCTTCATCCTCACCTTTGTTATCCATTGTCGTTGTAAATACTTGATTTGATGTCTTAATAAAACGTATTTTTCTGTATCTAACTTGGCTGTTTGTTTTGCCCACTTACGGGCTTACTGCGTCCTTGACGTGTGGTTTCACTTTTTACCTCTTCATAATTAGAAGTGTTTTCGAGAATCCCGCAAAGGAAATCTTTAAAAGAGGTCTGCATTCATAAATCTTCTACCACATTCCACTGACGTAACTGGCACAGCGTGTATGAAAATGAAAACCTCTGTGGGAATCGTGACTCAACACGGCTCACGTCCTCGCCAAACACCCAGGACTCGTTAATCTCCATTCGCGGAGTTGATTTGCTTTTAATTATCTCACCTCTCCGTTAGAATCTTCTAGGAAGGAAGTTTTTCTCAATTACTTATTAAATCAGACATTTTAACACGAAATATTCAAAAGATCTTTTCCTCAATTCAAAAAAAAAATTTTTACAACAGTGTTTTTATGTTTTCAAATAATTTGTTCTATTTCTGCTTTTATCCAATAGAACTACGAAATTTTATAAAAATAAAAATTCGATGTGAAGATGGAGACAGCGTTAAATTTTAAATTCTTTATAGATGTTACTTAATAATATCATAATACCAATATCTCGCTGTAATCGAAAATTTGTTGGAAATATTAATATTTGTTAACTAGCCTCTACCATGAAGAAGGATATCGATGAGGATCCAAAACCTCGGCAGAAGAGTAAAGAAAATTTATTACACTGAGATTTTGGCCTTCAGTTTATTTACCATCTATAAAGAATACAAAATAAAATTGACTCACGAACAAACTGCTGAAGACAAACCTATACCTCAAAAAACCTACCTCAAAACACTTTAAAAATTCTTCCAATGTTGAAAATAATCCATAAAGGAAATTCTCAAATTCAATTATACAATAAAAAATAGACTAATGAGACGGATCCCCCAATACTCTGGAAAATCTCAAACCACAAAGTTCTTGTTGTGCCAATTCATTATATTTCTGCTTTTTCTCAGAGTAAGTTCTGATATGCACATGCACAGACTGAATAAAAAATCAATCTAAAAGTTTTTTTACTGAGATTAGCAAAGCCATTGATTTTTAAGAGTAAATCAAACATGTGATAGGCTCTACTTATTATTGCTGCTTATTTGCATTAACCAAATTACATCCTCTTTGATTTACTCTTAAGAAAAATAGATCAAACAATAAAATTGACTTAGAAATACCTCTTTTTATTTTTATCAAATATTTTAAGTCTCGCCAAATTTCATTTTAAACAAATTATACTTTATTTCATCATCAGAATAAGTCTCACATTTCAATTTTTCACAACTATCAATGGAATAAATGTAGAACACTGTGGGTGACAGTCGACGGTGGTAAGTAGAACTCTATAATAATAAATAATTTTATTCCAATGGCGTAGGACTATAAAAGGATTGCTCGAAAGTCCAGTACGTCATTTCCGCTTGAGATTTTACTTTTAAGGGAAGGTGAGTTGAATTACATTGATTTCATCCTCTTATAACTTGTTTGATTTTTTTTTTGAGTAGATTAAATTTTTTTGGAGATTTGTCGATTTTTCGTCAGCAAACATTTTGAGCTAAAAAGTTTAAATATGACACTAATGTGCAGCTTATTAATATCAACTATTGTGCATGATTTCAACTCTTTAGCTACCATTCAAAAGCTTTCGTTATCAAGGTTGAATTTTTTCAGATATCTGTATTTTCCACCCGAAAGTTTTTAAATTAGAAAGAACAAAATTTAAACAGTTGTTTTTTTATAGATTTTGAGTCCATAACAAACTTCCAAAAACTCTCAACTTCTGAGCTATCAGAATGCAGATACACATGAAAAATCATACTTGATTTTTTTCACCTTTAAGACATTTCTAAAATTTAAATTTTCGAGAAAATGCATTACTCCAGCCTGCCAAGTATACTAGATTGTTTATTGATCCGTGATAGTCCCAAAGTGTTATGAAATAATCGCCAAGTGGGAAGGGAATACTGCTGGAGCCTCTCTATTCCAGAGACCTGTTTTTCTCCAATAGATTATCTAGATCGTAAATTATTCCGTTGAACGAAGACGGAAGAGAGGATCGACACTTTTGCAATAGGTATTTTCATCATCAAATTTTTTTTTAATTTCAGCTGTATTTTATGGATAGTTTACATGTCAGATGGATTGACAGTACGAACCGTTTAGTGAGAAAGAAAATAGCATACTACTAATTTATTATCTAATCCCAGCCGATCGACAAATGTGCTCAAATTGAATTCATTCGATTTTTTTTTTACTTATTCGTCGTACTTATGAAAAAAGTGAAAATAAATCATTCTCCAGAAATATTTTTAGCTATAATAGCCGCAAATTTGGCATATACAGAATAACTTGGTATTGATAAGCTACTTTTCTGCTGAGTTCCAACTTTCTAACTCAAACCCTTCTCTGGTAAAAAAATGTCAAATCACCAAAATTTGTCACAAATTTGTCGTGAAAATGTTTTCATTTTCTTGGGTATAGAATTTATACTACTTCGATAAAAATTGGTTCCAAACTGCTTATTATTTATTTATTTATCTATTTGTTTCCATAGCGGAGTAATGAGAATACTTTTTATACTAAAATCCCCGGTTGAAAAATGCAGGAAATCACTTTACATTGAATCGTTAAATATTAGGAACTAGATTTCAAAAAATACACACAATTGACACACACGCTATTCATATACTGCACCTGTTTGTCATATTTCAATTTTCTAACTCAAACTGTTTGCTAGACATACCATTGCTAAATCACAAAAGTTTACGGAAATCGTAATTAATTTTGAAAAATGTCCTTCTATTTCCAATTTTTCATTAGATTTTGTGGATTTTCATTTATATATTATGTGTAAGTCTAGTATTAATATAAGCTAAATGATATCAATTGGATATTTTGAGTCAGGTCCTGATAGGCCATTCCCATGGGTACGTCCACAGATCCAGGTGGGGAACCCCAGAACTGCGAATTGGAGGGACGGGAAAATTAGGAGAAAAGGAAAATCAATAAAAACCAATAAATAAGTCATTAAAGTGCGAGTCGGACTAGCATACCGAGGATCTCAGCATACCTTATATCTTTTTCCAAAATACTTGAAATATCAAATCCGTTCTTATTTGTCGAAGATTAGAAGAAAGCGAGTGAAGTTGTGGAATTTTTTTATAATTTTAAATTAGGTAATCCATTTCTTAACTCCGACAGATACAAAAATCACCTAGATATTTAGACTCTGGGGCTTTCTCATACCGTCATTTTAAAATTAATTAAATTTTAACAAATCTAACTCAATTCTTCTTAAACGGGGATACAAACATACCTAACACCCCATAATAAAAAAATATTTTTCATGATGTTTGACCTCACGAAAATTTCGATCCTCATCTAAATAATCATTTTATTAAAACTTTAATATCTTCAATATTTGATTTCTACATAAATAAATGTATTTAAGTTAACATTTTAAAATTGGTATCTTTATGATTTACAATATTCTGACAGAAAAAAAACAGACCGGATCGACTCTAATAGGACCCCATTTTACTTTTGAACAGTATTCTAAAAAACTAAAACGTTTTTTTTTTTTAAAAAAAGGGTAAATAAGCAGATAACACATGTTCGAGTTTGGAATCAATATTAATTATATTCATAGTATTTAATACAAAAAGCAATAGAACAGCTAAAACGGTTCCTGACTACATCTCTGGTATGCTATGAGTTTAGATTGTACGAGGGTCCTCGTATTCGTAACTGTTTTATGTATTTATTTTCGGACTGTCCGTGAATGACTTTGAGCTTGCCATTGCGAATCGAAAGTGATGCCACCGTTGCAGGTGGCATTCCTTCTTCCAGTCTGGCTGTTTAACCCAGTTCAGGTCACTTTCACCCGCAGGCGTCGCAAGGGTTTCCTCGCAAAGTGATTCATCAACACGCCATCCATCGCCAAAACCTGTCAATCAAATGATAACGAAAAGCAAATTATCATCATCTTGATCAGTTGACCGAAATGGATAAACTACTGACGTAAAGATAGTTACTATCGTTTAAGGAATTGTCTCTCTGTCTGTGTCTTTTGAGCAATCGCCTGTGGAAATCTTTTGATACGATTTCATAAAGATTTTCGTCCGAATAAGAAACGAATCTTCACCATATATGAGAATACATGGGATCGATTCTTTCGTGCAGTTATGATTTGTAAGTCTTGGCATCGTTATCCTTAGATGGTTCAGTCACTTCATCCATCCAATTAAGAGATCATTTCTAACCTTCCTCAATTTGGAATCATTATTTCTTGATACTTAACATATTCATTCATTAAATTGAAAGTTTCTTTTTGCCGAGAGTAGTAGAATTTTTATAAATTGAAGGAGACAATAAAAGAGTGTGTCTTTCGTTATAAATAAATTAAAAATGTATTTTTCCAGCAGAAGACACACTCTTTTATAGTCTCCTTCAATATTCAGTCATTCAAAAAAATAATACTTTTAAGCATCTAAGCTTTCGCTTTTATCCAGCCTGCAGGAGAGCCAAAGTGGGTCATTAGCTTCCCTTCCATAGATTTGATAATATTTATTAGGAACTTTGTTCAACATGTTCATTATTCATAGATCTGGCTAATTTTAACAATTAATTTTTCAGTAACACAATTTATAAAACTTTTGTAACTATTGTTTTTTATTTTTTTGCCCTCGGATACTAAAGTACATTTAGTCAGATCCTATGTAGTTTGATATTTTATTAAGGACTACTATCGTTTGTACATGAGCTGGATTATGGCCATTCAAATTAGGCACGAACTCGGGCCTCCAGCTTTAAATAATAATATAGATTAACACAAGAATAAAATTTTAACCGAGAGTAAATTAATTTAGCGACTTTTCCTTGCTGCTTAACGATTATTTCACAAATTTTCTTATGTTTATTGAGTCATTGAGACATAATTCAAATTTCGTTTCTTAAAAAAAAATGAGATCTGCCATGCTTTCATCAATATTTAATTATAATAGTTTCCTATTTACAAATAGCATAGAGTTAGGAACCACTGCTTTAGAGTCTATAGCAGAGGTTCCTAACCTTTTCAGTTTCATTACCCTTGTGACCAATCAAGCCGTGTCTTTACCCCTTGTTAAAAAGATATATTATATAATGAGAAAATAAAAATTTATTAGGATTATCGATTCTTTACCATTTGTACTAAAAATCCTCAATGCTCTTTCAGTTTACATTTGTAGAAATTTGATGGTATCATTACTGTTTAAATATTATTTAAATATATTATTATATTAGCTAATTCTATGACAATAAAAACAAATAATATACTTTAAACTAGAAATATTTTCCTTTTCTTATACAAATTAGTTTTATAATATAAAGGTGAATATTATAAATTAAAATCAAGTTAAATTTATTCAGTTTGATTTCAAATTTTTGAAAGTTAGGGTCATATAAGCTTTTACAAAGTATAAAAATTCCGATCTGATAGCCGGCTAAAGCTCAGATTATTTCCTTCTGTGTATGTGAAAAACAGTGATATCTACCATATATATCTATATAGGCTTACCATACGTCTTGGTTTGACTGGGACTGTCCCGGTCCTGAACAATGATATCCTTGTCAGTTTGTCATTTTGTCTGGTTTTTTGGAAAAAATTATTAAGTGCTGCCTCAGGAAAGTGAATTGTGAACTAAATTTTAGAAAATTTCCCGTCGCGATTAAAAATAAAAATAGATAGAAGAAAAAGTAAAAACTTTTTTCAGACTCGATACACTTGTTAGTTGAGCCGCAACAAGTAATTTCTTTTGTACATTTTTGTCTGAATTTTTAATAAAGTCCAATTGAATATTCTCCCTCTCGATAACGAGTATTGTTTTGATCCGATTGCAAAAGGCCATTCCTAGAATAATAGAAATTAAGAAATTAATCTCTAATAATCTGAAACAGGCTTGAACTTGTATTTTGCATCCTTGTAATGCCTTCTTAGCTATAAAGAAAGAGAAGAGAGATCATTCTATCTCTCTCGCTCTTCGTAGTTATTTTCATCGATCAAATTCTAATGAAAGAATCGCTCACCCGCACATTAAATAATAAAGTGAAAACTTTTTCAAAACTCGGTACACTAGAGATGCCCTAGTAATTATTAATAAACTTGTATATATATATAAATTGTTCATTTAAGGCTATACTAAATATAACATCCTCTTCAAATCTCAATAGAATAATTCAAAAAATATTTTCTTCATTTTGAACCAGATACCTATTGCAAAATCTAATCAGTACTATGTATTAATACAAACGAACTTTTTGACTTTCCGTACTTGGGCTATCGTGTTGGGTATCGGAATTCATACACACAAAGAAAGAAAGATCATAGTTGAAAAATATTTTTCCCCTCGTTTCAGACATTTTAAATCACAATGAGCAAATATTTATTTTTATGCGTGATTTAATACTGGGAAGCTGGAAGGAGAGTGATTTTTAACCTGACTTCATGCTAGTGGTATATATTAATAGTTTATCTTAGTTACGAACGAGTAATTAAAAATTATTACTACTTAATTGTTTTACTTTGTTAACCACTTCACAATTAAGGACTGTTGAAAGTATCGCTCCTTTTTGTTATGAGGTTTGTAAGACCTCAAGGAAGCTGTTAGTTACTTTATAAAAAATAGAAATGTTTCGATAGGGGCTGCTGGTTTGATTATCTAATTAATTAATGTTATGCACATATGATATCCTGTAAAGAAAAAGTGGAGGGGAGACAAAGGTAGTTTTCTTCAAAAGTGTATGAAATAAAAGATAAAACAATTCAACGTTGATATAAAATTTATTCAGATATTAATAAAGGGAAGGTTTTGATAGAAGTGGAGTTAGGTGGATGGATTAAGAAGAGGTATTGTATTTGGGAAAAGTATGGATTATTGGAGGCTGGCTCGCCGTTCCAATTGTTCCCTTGCGAAAAAATGCACTGATTGTGCGTGTGTTAAGCGTCTATGCCCGACGCTCCAATTCTGGGGCCATTTGCCCGGAAAAGTTTGGTTGTGTTTCTTGCCGCCTGAGTGGGCAAAGGAGCATATAAGTTTTGTTGGCTACCAAGCACAAAACATATTTTGCTAAGCGCGGTTTAGCGCTATTAAAGAAAACCTTGAGTGGTTTCTGGGCATGAGTTTGTATATGTTTTGTGCTTTGTCAATCGAGCGGACCGCAAAACATATACATTGAGGTAACCTTCAGGCTCGTATAAGCCTAGCGAATAGCACACAGAGTAAATCTTAAGTGATGTTTACCCTTTGGTGGTTGATAGTATAAGAATGGTTTGGCGAGGTCGCCGGGGTCTCGAGAGAAAAAATGTTGGTGGAGAGGGTAGTTGCAGATGCCTACTATAGGGGTCCGAGTGCGTTAATATAATGACTGATTTGACCAGTGTGAAAAATTGTGGCAATTTTGAACAAAGGACTAACTTATTGAATCATAAATATTTTGCTGAATCTAATTCTCTCTATGTAAAATCTTATACAAGTTGCTCATTTTTTATTTCGAATAAACTCTCAAAATTGTCCAGGTTTGAGATAAAAATATTATGGTAAGTCTATATCTAGACAAACCTCAAATGAGTGAGCAACCGGCCGCAAAAGCCATCCAGCACGCCTCATCCCGTCCTGTAGCAGAAAAATTGAGTCTGTTACCGTCAACATATATTAATTAGTCTGATTAATCCCTTCAAGTAGGTCTTTTACCCCCATGGGGGCAAATACCCCTAGGTTAGAAACCACTGGTCTAAAGACTAGTGATTTTTTTAATTGATAAGAAAATAGCATCGATAGTCGATATTTTGAAAAATACAATATTAAATATTTTGAATTTTAATTTTTTAGACAAGACTTTGAAAAAATTGTTTAAGTATTACCTCTAGGGAAATATTCAATCTTAAATTTATTTTTCACATAAGTGACATCTAATTTATTTTATATCATATTACCATATTAGGACACAAACAGGCCCGATTCTATAAATGGGCAAAATGGGCACATGCCCAGGGGCGCAAGAGAATAGAGAAGATTGGCGGGGAGGGGACGCACCTGTTTAATTTGCCCATAGAGGGTTGAAAACGGGCCTGGGCACAAAGGCTTATTTTCAGAACTTGGGCAAATATTTTTTTCTGATTATGAGAAGCCATGAAATAGGCGCATATATTGTATTATTTATTTTATTTTTTAAACTTTAACACTCACCTGTGTCATTATGTACTCTATACTTTTACTTTGTTTTTGTTTTAATAAATAATTGACCATCACAATAAATGAATATTTTATTCTTGATTTATTTTTTTCCTTATAGATATTTCTGATTTAATAGTAAATTTAAAATAAAGATAATTTTACATATATTACAAAAATGAACACTTTTCTTCTTTTTTTATAACTATACTTATAGCAGACCCTTCACTCCTCTCCCTAAAATAACCAGTCCCTATAAAAAATATGCCAATCTAGTAATCAAAAAAGAATTTCAATTTATTAGAAGTAAAGCTGTTAAGGCTTTGATTTCTGAGATTAATTTTATTAATAGTTGAAATTTTATTAAAATCACACATAATTAATTATAATTATTTATTGATCACGAATGACGTTTCGATCTGCTTCTTCTGCAATCGTTCTCAAGTATCAGCAACCACTCCGATCAGTTAACCTAAAATCGGAGTCTCCTCATACTTGAGAATGATCGCAGAAAAAGCCGATCGAAACGTCGTGGTTTATTTTATTATTTGTTTGTGTTCAATAGATAATTATAATTAATCACATTTCAACTTATATGACAAAATATTTTTTTTTTTGACAAATTACTTCATGTAAGTATTTCTAATGAGGAAGCTAATAATATTTAAGGGCCTATGAAGCTTATGGAATTCAGATTAGATTATGAAAGCTCATTTAAATAATAAAAAAAATATTCGTTTAAATTTCTAGTGTCTTGATCGAACTTTGCTGGGGCACTGGCCAGATATGATTTCAGGGGAGGTCCATCTCCTCTCTCGATACGTTCCTGGTACACCCATTTATATATAAGAGTATTTATTCAAAACTATAGTTTTATAAGCTTTACTTTCAATCATCATTGGGATTCAGTTTCATAATTTATTAATGTAAATTTTTGTTTTTCAGAGGATGAGGAACAAAATAAGTGTTTGTTTACGACTTATCAATTGCAACGTTTCGCCACTTTTATTGCAGCTTCTTCAGTCTCTACAAAGGAGCAAATACATATATCAAAGAAACACATTCAAAAACAAAAATTCACTCAACTCAAAATCAATTTCATATATACCTCGATAAATAAAGCTCCAAACACTTTGTCATTTTTTTAAGCTCTGCCATTAATATACATACAGACACTCGAATACATCTCTATTTTATCATCAACAACTCAAAAACACCAATATCAAAAAATATACAATCATAACTTTTACAATTTCACTGGTAAAATTAAGAGCTAAGTGAAATGATCTATATATATTTAAATGACTCTATGAACTTCAGGACAGACACGAACAATTTAAGTTGTATATATAATAATTTATTGAACAATTATAGGGTTCGTAATAATAAAAAACGATGAAAAAAGAAAGGATTAATTACATAAATTTTGGTGTTGGACTTGGGTGTATGAGTGAAAAAATGTAAATAGTAATATATTAATTTTAAAAGAGCCTAATGACATAATGATTGAAATTTAATGTATTGATTCTTCGGAAACTATTATAAAGATTATTATTATTTTTATATAGTAGTATGTTGAACCTTTTGACATCATTTAAATTTGACCAACGTAGAGTAATAAAGATAAATTAATTTATAAAGGAAAAAATTCCCGTCGCTTGTATATATATATTTTTTAAGATATTTTGACTGATTTTTGTATATAGTTGTACATTGTAAATAGTTTTATAATATTTTGACTAATTTTGAAATGTTTTTAATTTTACCAGTGAAATTGTAAAATTTATGATTGTATATTTTTTGATATTGGTGTTTTTGAGTTGTTGATGATAAAATAGAGATGTATTCGAGTGTCTGTATGTATATTAATGGCAGAGCTTAAAAAATGACAAAGTGTTTGGAGCTTTATTTATCAAGGTATATATGAGGTTGATTTTGAGTTGAGTGAATTTTTGTTTTTGAATGTGTTTTTTTGATATATGTATTTGCTCCTTTGTAGAGACTGAAGAAGCTGCAATAAAAGTGGCGAAACGTTGCAATTGATAACTCGTAAACAAACACTTATTTTGTTCCTCATCCTCTGAAAAACAAAAATTACATTTACTTTCAATCTTATTTAAATATTAAATTTAAGCTACTTTTAAGCATTTGAAGGCTAATTTGAATTACTACACATATACAATACCGATACCACATATAACACTGAATACTGGTAGTTTTATTTTTTAATCGTTTGTTCTTTGCTTAAGTGTTTTTCTTTCTTCTTATAATCTTAATGTAATATGTAATTAAACTTTATATTGATTAAATAAAACCTAGAAAATTTGTCTATTTTTAAATTGATGCCTAATCTTCAGTAATTCTCCTTCGAATTTGTTTGCTTGAATAAGAAGTCGTGGCTCCCTTGACTTTGAACTTGGCAATCCCGTTGGCATAAACATCCGATGCAATTATTGCATCAGAGGATGAATAGCAGATGAATGAATGGAGCAAGATGCTCTTAGTGAAGGAAGGAGGCTTCTGCCTTGAAGATCTTTAGCAATCGACACTGACCGAGACACAGGATCCAAGGACCAACGACCATGGACCATCACCTTCCAACAAATCTACTTCCTTTTCCTCTCTTTCTTTTGATTTTATTATTATGTATTTTATAATTTTTTAAGTCACTTTCACTGTCGTACTTTTTATAAGGAACAATCAAAATTGTATCGTTTCAAATATTATAATAAGAAACATAGTGTGTTCGCCACACGACTTTCACTCAAATTCTCATATTATTTGAAATCATCCTTTAAGGAGGTTCGGGACTGTTTATCATTTTAATAAGAAAATTCTCAAATTTTTACCATCGAATCATTAATGGATTAAATATTTATTACCGAAATTTGAAGTTGATCGTCTGTCTCATTGCCGAGAAATAAATTATTGAAAATTGTCCTTTTAATATGGAACTAAATGGACCAAACTTTTAAAAGGGCTATAACTTCTATACAAATTATACTATTTTCAACAAATTTATACAGATCAATAATTCAACTTTTATGAATCGAATGATACATTTTTCACAGATTTGACAGTTAATTAGTTATTCATAAAGGTAAAAATAAAAAGTTATTTGGAGCCAACAAAATATGACAAAAGCACTAGAACTCTATTTGTTGAAATCGTTTTTGTGTTAAATAAATGATTTTATAATGAGAAAAAATTTATCTCAATATTCTGTTTATTAAAATTATCAAAAAAAAGATTTTTATTCGAAATTATCCTCATTATTAACAATTTTTTTTTTATTAAAAAATTTGGTATGCAGACGTTGTCACTCTGGAGAAATACAAAAGATTTTTTCGAAGATTAACTAGATAGATAAGCAGTCTCGAACTCCCTTAAATACATATAGTTTATTTTTTTGGTCTCCCGGAAACTAATTTAAAGATTAATTTGGAGAAAAGATGAAAAGCATTTTCAAGACTCGCTACGCTTTCAGTGACAGAAAATTTTAGCGATTTGGAAATTTTTCGTCTGCGAACAGTTTGAGCCTAAAAGTGAAAATCATGTAATTAATTATTTCAAACGTGTATATTTGTTAAATTGCTATGTCATTATTGAGAAAACAGCCCTGGGTTGATGTACTCCAAATGCTGACACTGTGCTAATAGTACAGCCGTGAAATTCAATCAAGTTCAAAGACCTAGCACATATAAAAAACTGCTGATGTTTGAGACTCGGAGACATCCGGACTGTTATTCTGTAATGGTAATTTAAGTCGAAAGGCGACTGGGAAAAGACGAAATAAACTTAACTATCATTTAAAAGATCTTCTCTTTGATTATTCACGAAATATTTAACACTCTCTTTTCCCTTACAACTAAATTCGAACCTATGCCGGATCCTAATAATATAAAAGAATTACCAAAAAATTAACAATTTTTTTTTAATCTTCATTTAGTTAATAGTATACCATATATAAAGTTTGAAAAATTAAATAAACATCTAGATGATAATAGTTAGTAATAATAATTTCCTCCTTTTTTTATTCCCTTTAGTTTCATTATGTAAGCGGCGTTTGGTCTGCACAACTGTATTATAAATACAAATCAAAAAATATTAAATGAGAGATTTTCTTTGAGATAGACAAATGGATAAAAAAATTAAACTTTGCAAATCATTGAATCATTAAATAATCATTTTAATTTAGCCAAAAAAAAATAAGTAAAATTGACTTATATAATTTGAGAAATCATAAAAATAATTTGAAAATTAACTATCTTATAGTTAGTGAGTAGTGCTGTTTGTAAATTAATGTTTCTGCTACTCAGACTCTCTGGTGAATGGAGCCGGATTGTGGCGGAATCTGGAGGAGAATCCATTCACTCGCTCCTTCAAAACTTCTTTAGAATATAAACTTACAATTGAAATAAATATTATCGTAGAGCTTTTATTTAAATAAATCATAGGCCGTAATAATTTTATAATAATTTTAATTTAAATCATTAATTAATATTAAAAAAAAATTTGAATCTATAAAATCAAGTACCAAAGTACTTTACATTAGCCTCTGGAAAATTAAAATATTATAAAATTTAAGAATCCTTTAGTTTTAATTCTTTTATTATAAATGGCTTGTTTCTCAAAAAAACAATAATTTAAAGAAATAAATAAATTTTAAATTAGTCTTGTATAGCCCCTTAGAGATAGGCAACCGAACTATCAAGGCCTTTTTCTCGTATATAAATATGAGTTTACGGCTATGCTATTAATAAAAAAGACACATTTCTTCTACAGCTGTATTATGAATCAGTACTTTTGATATAAAATGAGTTATTTGAACTTGGTTATCAAAAAATGAACTAACAATTAATGAAATACTGATCGTAGAAAGAAAAATATCCCATGCATCTTGTTAAGAACTTTCTTTCAAAGTTTCCCGGAAATTGAGAAAATAAAGCTAGATAAGTGAAAATTTAAAAAAATCATTTAAATAAAATTAATTTACAATTAAAAACAATCGAGTTATGAATGAAGAGCATATTTTTGAAGATTCTATTTCTTTGATCGCCTCAATATTGATTTAACTTTACGAAAAAAATCGAGAATTTCAAATCAGTATTAAAGATCTTTTACAAATGTTTGATTTCGATGTTAGATGTAGGTAATCGTCCCTTTAGCATAATTTTCCACTGAGGTTTATTAATCTTGAGTGAAATAAATATTCATTTAGAACAATCTTTAAATATACAAGTTATATGTATATATATTTCCCTAAATCAAAAAACATATTACATTTTTGTATCAGGAATAGCAGGAAACAGGACTAAATAATCAAAAACACAGAGCTTTTATTAAATCGCACAGACGTTTCGTCAATTTATTTTGACCTCCTCATTCAATCTCTCTTTGTTAAAAAATAATTTCGCTATTTCGACAAAACATTCATCAAAATAAATTGACGAAACGTCTGACCCATTTAATAAAGGCTCTGTGTTTTTGATTATTTTAGTCCAGTTCCCTGCTATTCCTGATAATATTTATTATGAACGCGAGTGATATATTACAAATTAAAATTTTATTCTAATGATTATTTTGGGGAGGGTCGAATTTTTTTAGTTGTAAAAAATCAAAAAAAAATCATCATACAGTCTAAAGTATCCGTGTAAATAT
Organism: Forficula auricularia; assembly: GCA_024734495.1. Lineage (NCBI taxonomy): Eukaryota > Metazoa > Arthropoda > Insecta > Dermaptera > Forficulidae > Forficula > Forficula auricularia. Next base: position 507,003 of record JALMQS010000132.1, on the reverse strand, counting down.
TTTCTTAAGTAGGCTATTTTTTTTATTTTTTTTATTTTATTTAATTCACCTTAAAGTGACATTGTTAGAGGGCCTCAAAGTGGCTATAAATAGGTGATTTTTATGTTGGAGCTCAAAAACGAATTAATTTAAAATTATGAAAAAAATGCACTACTTCCTCGTTCTCTTTTTAACAACGATAAATATGAATGGATTAGGCCATTTTTAGATGATGTCTTTTTACCTAACCATATAGAAGTGGCTTAACTTAAAATTCTTACAAATTTCTTCATTCTTTTCTTATTAACAACTATAAGAACTACTTTGATATCTCATGTAATATTTTCGAAGATAAAAGCTATGGAACCGTAGGTATGCGAGTCCGACTCGCACTTGGCCAGCTTATTGTAAAGTAAAATTAATTTAAACTGTGGCTCTCTTATTTACAAACTGTAAATACTTAATTTCGGTTAATGTATTGCCATTGATTGATTATTTGCAGTGCTGGATGAATCATTTGAAAAAGTTTCTTCTTTGCCTGTATAATTATCGGATTAATGCAATAATTCCATTCATTCGCGGCGTCTCTGCAATCTTCATTCTTTATGAAATTGTATGCAAATGCTTGGATGATTCATAACCTCAACCTCTGACGAGCAGTTCTCAACAGTTGACATTTTAATTAACCCTTCTACTTTGTCTGTCCGTCCGTCTGTCTTTGCGGACATTTCATTTAAATATCGGCATTTCGATCGGGACGCCATGGCAATTGTTTTCCAATCGGATGCAAATTAGCGTTGCTTAAGAAAATGATCCCAGTCGGGCTTTTTCGATCTCGTACGTAAGAATGCGTGTAATGTCGGGTATGCGTGTTATGCGTGCCCTCACGTGTCATTACGACAGACCCCACATGACCCATTTTCAATGATGATCAGACCATTTTCAATTTGTCATTCTGTCTACTACTTTTTAATAACACGGGGGAGAAGATGAAACGTCTAATCATCAAGTGAATAAGGAGTGGCTAGTATTAAGATTAATTAATTGCAGGTTTTAGAGTGCTAATCTCTTAAGCGTTTGATTACATACTATTATGCTACGAGGAGAGTTTATTTATATCCTTCTTTCTTCTATAAAACCCTGAAGAATAAAATTATTCATTATGAGAAATCAATGAGGCTGTTGAGGTTGTCCTCTTCATGATGCACATAAACATATATAACTATTATAAATATGTATATATATATAATTTATTTGTTAAAGACTATAGTTTTGAAGGTCATCATGAGTCATTTTATTTAGAAATATTCCGAATATATCCACTATGGAAGAATCTATAAGAGTGAAATTTGGCATATAACTGATGCTGATAAAATGTCAGTTTTTGTAACACTAAAATGTTATTACAAAGGGATGAAAAAATCAACCCACATAATAGTTTGCATCAAAACTTTTTAATGTGTCTACATTTTCCTATTTAAAAACTTGATTTAAAAAGACGGATTCAATCTGCAACTTTTTTATGTCTTGACTTTTTCTCATAAAATTGTTTGATTGATCACAAAAAAATTAAAATAATACTCAAACCCTTTTCACATAAATTCACATATTAATTATTATTTGTTAAAAAAACTATTATAGGGGTTGATTTTTTCATCCTCTTGTGATAAGGGTTACAGAAATTGTCAAAAACTTCCATTTTATTAGCATTATCAGTTATCTCCCAAATTTCATTCTTCTAAAATAAAATCAATTTTCCCCCCTAACTTTAGAGGGCTGTAACTTGGAGGAGAAGGGGTTTTGAACAAAAAATTATATGAAAGACCCCTCTTAATTTTTGCTGAAAAATCATCCTTTAAAATATTTCGCATCAATTTAGAACCACCCCTTTATATTCTTTCCTTTTTTCGTTTTTATGTTATCACAATTTTTCTCTCAATAAATTACAATTATTTGAATAAAATGTTATTCTTTTCATCTTCCGTTTTTTTATACAAACACATGTTTTAATGAAGTTCTATTGAAATATTTTTTGATCGTTTTATAAAAAAATTGTAATTATTTATTTAAATACTATATTATAATCGAGAACATTATATTAGGTATATTATAATTTGAAAAGACATCTATCATCATTGCAAGTAGAAAATTTTACCCAATTTTCTGATTTTTCTCATTGATGATTCCAACCTGTAAGAACCTTTCATTTCTTTAAAATAATACTTGAGATGTGGTCTGCGATCGTAGTGGTCATAGGTCATTGCAAAGGAATCCCCTCTGCTTGATGGAGTTATCACATGAGGCGCGTAACTCGCACGTGAAGATCCGACCTGGATAATTTCTTCCTGACACGCCTTTATAGCTTCTGTATAAAAAGGAGCTTCGGATGCAGACTGGACCAGACTCTACCTGGACACGACTTCCGTCACGCACAGAATGAAGGTACTGCCCAAGCCTCTGGATTCTTCCGGGTGACTGTTAACCAGGAGTGTGCCCCTAGTGTTTCTTGTGTTCAGTGTTGCATGAAGTATTGTTGTTATTAGTGTTTTTAAGTACTAGTTGCATCGCTACAAATGACTACTGCGAGTTTTTGTGCTTATTTATTTATCGCGTTATTAAATTGAAAGTTTTTTTCAGAAGCAGAATTTTTATATATTGAAGGAGACATTAAAAGAGTGTGTCTTCTGCTGGAATTATAAATTTTATTTATAACTAGACTATAGTTTCGTTATAAATAAAATTTATAATTCCAGCAGAAGACACACTCTTTTATTGTCTCCTTCAATATCGCGTTATTCTTTTAACATAAAAATATATTTAATTTAATTTCAAAATTCACTAAACTAACCCAATCCAAAAAATAACAGATCACAGATAATCAATTCAATAACGATTGGTATATATATAAAAGAAAATTGTTTGATATTAAATATTTTATCCATATCTTTTTTTTTTTGTGGGTTATGCTTCACAGTTTTCAAAAGAATTTTAAATTTTGAATTAATTACACAACGTTTTGGCCTTTAATCTAAGTAAATTGATTTTATATGTATATCAACACCTAAAAGATAATTTCGAATATCTGAAACATTCTTAATTAAAAAAATGTTAATTTATCTTCTGACTACTAATTAATAGAGTAAAGGGTGTGTAGTTTCACAGTGAATCATTCACTGTGAAACTACACACCCTTTACTCTATTAATTAACATCATGTTTCACCTAAAACCTACACCACTTTCCATAAGTAAAATACTGACTACTACTCGAATGTCCCTAAAAACGTTTAAGTTTCGAAATTGATTCATGAAATGTTCTTCTAACTTAGATACATAATTAATAATAATAGGCGGGGATGGGAAATATAGGTGATAGTGTGAAATCAGGGGGTTATTTTTATCGCCCTTTTTCTCATCTTATATGAGCCGCTCAGAAGCCAATGCGATCAACTCCGTAAAACAAAAGTCCTAGATATCTAATTTATTGATTATTTAGAATGTGCAAAAATTTTAAATTTTTCAAAAAATGAATTTAATCACACGGCTCATTTATATCAGGTCAAAGTCTTTTTAAATAGATCTGTTATATTCAAATTATAATTCTTAATTTATGATTTTTTTGTCTCTATTCTATGAGGTGGATTCTTAATAAATAAAATAATTCTCCTGTCAGTCTTTGATGACCAGACTGATGTTATTACTCGGATTCGAGGGGTAAACCGCGATTGAACGTCTTTGGAATTATTTTGGAATTTATTAGATAATGCCCCTTCATCTATTGTCTTCTACTTGAAAATGAAAGTGGAAGTAGGTGTACACGATATTAGGTCGCGTTTCACCCCTCGCTCAGATCCATATTTTTCAATGTAAAATATCCAGAATAGAATTTGTCTAATAGGAACTTTGAAAAACCTAAATTTCATTTTCAAAATTTGGATAAAGTCAAATTTTATTAATTTCTTTAACTGTAAGTACAGATAGTTTCACGTTAAAGTTTCATTAGATTTTTCTAATCAAGGGGAAATTTATTGATTTGTTTAAAAAAAATTATTTAATCTTAATTCTTTCCATTCTAAAGGCCCTGTTTTGATGGCGTTTTCTCATGCCCATATCTAGTGGTACATCATCTCCGCTGTTCTCAGCTTGGCTCACTTCTCCCAAGCGGTAATCATTGGATCGACAGCAGCAATCGCCTACGAAAGCTACGACCCTCACCCTCAATATCGCTTCGCGTATTCTATAAATGATCCGTCTACAGGCGACTCGAAGGCCCAGAAAGAAATTCGTGACGGAGACCATGTTCGAGGCGCCTACAGTTTAATCGAGCCTGATGGTAGCCGAAGAACTGTTGAATACACAGCAGACTCTCATAATGGCTTCAATGCCGTGGTCCATCGTGAACCGGGAGTCCATCCTCCTGCCCCTCAGCCTGTGAAATACGTCGCCGCTGCTATTGCTCCTGTGCGATACGTCGTTCCTGCCCCTGTGCGTGACATCAATCCTGCTCCTCCTGTACGATACGTCGCTCCAGCTCTTGTGCGACATTTCGCTCCTGTCCCTGTGCGATACGTCGCTCCTGCTCATGCTCATGTCCGATACGTTGCTGCTGCAGATGTACCTGTGCATACGTTACCGCTGCACCTGCACCTGAGTCCTAATCATCACCACACTCACCACTAGCCTATGCAGCACCTGCAGTCGCTGCTGCCCTGCTTCTACTCTCACCAATGCCACTTACCATCTCCCTACTCCCACTACTCATATTAATTTGTTTTATTCCCTCATTTCATTATTGTTATCTTTGTTTAAAATGTTGTATAATTGTAAATAATAGTATATAAATATAAACCTTTTTTTACTTATATATTGTTTAATTTAAACCATTTTTATTTATTTTTTAACCGACTTCAAAAAAGGAGGAGGTTCTCTATTCGACTGATTTTTTTTTGTGTCTATGTTACCTCCGCCAATTGTGAACAGATTTTGATGATTTTTTCGCATTGGGTTCAGTCTAGCTCCCGATTGGTCCCGGTTTTTTTTTCATTGGTATTGGACCATTTTTGATATGTTTGTTCAGGCATAACTTCTTTGATTATGAATCGATTTTAATGATTATTTTTTTATTGGAAAGAGAGTACCTTAGGGGTGGTATAATATTAATTTGGTCAAGTTCTGAAGATATAATCAATGACGAAATTACGTAAATCTCCAATTCTTATGACCAAATAATCGAAATTATAATAAATAAAATCTTTTATAAAAAAATCAATCTTAAAACATTCATTTAAAACCCGCAAACGTTTCGAGAGAATTTCTTTATTTATGAATTGAATTTTATTATCATTTTCTGATCCATTCGCCCGACGCTTTCTCTTACGAGATTCATGCAAGGTATTATATTAAGTCACTATTAATAACATCACTAAAAAGAGAAAAATAAAAATAATTTTTATAAAAAAATAAAACCGACTTCAAAAAAATTAAATGCAACAAATAAAATAATAATAACTTAAAAATAAAATAAAGTACACTAAAAGGTATAAAATAATTATCTTATTTAGTTATAACTAAACGACGAAATATTAACATGAAATTACTTTTTGAAGTCGGTGCCAAACATAAACATTTTATGAATCGCACTCGACGGATCTTACTTAGTACGCGGGTACGCTCGCTTATAGGTATAGTTTTTATGGCACCAACTTCAAAAAGTAATTTAATGTTAATATTTCGTCGTTTAGTTGTAACTAAATAAGATAATTATTTTATACCTTTTAGTGTATTTTATTTTATTTTTAAGTTATTATTATTTTATTTGTTGCATTTAAGTTTTTTGAAGTCTGTTTTATTTATTTTTTTATAAAAATTATTTTTAAACACTTAGAAACTAATTTTTATGGAAAAATTTTAATTAAATAGAGAAGTCATTTAACATTTCCACGACATCTAATCAATCAACCAATAGTAGATCATACATAAACAGGAATAAATAAAAGCATTCGTCTTCTTTTGATATAAATAAAATAAATTAAACATATAGGTACTAATACTTCTGTAGAAGAGGAGAAATAAAATATTTCCAGAGTGCTACACGTTTTTATTATTATTGAAATGATAGATCTAATAATTTAATCACGGCTTAAGCAAATTCTACTATATTTCTCCTTTTTAATGAATTAAGAATAAAGTTTCAATAAGAATGATTTGTGTGGTTTCTATTTCGAATTTTCCAGAAATGTTATGTACACTAGAGTATGCCTTGATTTTGATTTTTCAAATTTTCATTATTAGGGTAAGGTTGCTATCTGGCCGGCTCCATTGATAGGCCGGCTAGATTTCTCTGTGAATATGAAAAATAGGCGAATTCTAGTAGCCATTAAGTTTACTTCGTGTACCCCAAGATTCGACATATTAGTTGTGAGTTTTTACATGTCGACACAAAGGAACTGTCAAAAAAGCTAAGATTTTCACTCTTTTTTGTAATTTATTAGTGTCAATGATTGAAACGTTTGAGTGATTAAATTTCTGCAGGCATTATTTGAAAGTATGATCAATTCACAATATTTTGTCGTAGTCACAATATAAAGTTACTTGCTTTGGACGGAGACTGGGTATTGTGAAGCGATGTTGTGCTAGTTCTCGAAGGAAGCTAGTGTTCTATTATGAAAATTATCACTAAAGTCCGTGTTACAGAAGTGTAAAATTGTAGGACTATCAAAGTTTTGTTTTGTCTAACCATAAGTACCAGATTTAAGTAGTGGCTTGTTAATCAGCCAAATGTGATTTTTTAAAATGATTTTTTTTTGATTATTTCTTTGTAGTACAAACACTTTTACTACGTTTTTATACTCTAAGGTCATAAATTTTATGTGTCAAATATGTTACAGTCCATAAGATTTTTTAAATTTGTAGGTATTAGGTATGTTTAACAGCTATTACACTATAGCCCATTCATGGAAACTGCCTGGCCCAATGAAGGAAACCAGCCCCCCTTCATTGGGCCGATGCATCATGTTTTTATTTTTCAAATATTTCATTAACCTTGAATATTTATTACTTATGTGTCTACTATAGTGAAATGCAAAAGATACTGTTAAAGTTAGCTTGAAAATAAAATATATATTACAACATCTGAGGATTTTATTACAGATTTTCTTTAAGTGGCCCATCGATAGCAACCTTATCCTAAATAAATAGGTATACTATTATATTTTTCTTGTGCTTAGGAGAAGAATTGTGGTTCATTAGTGAATCAGATATAAGAATTTGAAAACGATTTTTAAATTATTTATAATTTTAAGTTTTTGAATAGTTATATAAGATAAAATTTTAAAGTTGGAAATGAAACGATATTGGCGAAAATCATGGACTCTATAGTGAACGAGGAAGTAAATCTATTGTTCTTATGGAAGAATAGAAATTGTTCCCTCGATAAATTTCTGACAAAAGAAATAAGAAGGGTTGAATTCTGTTAATTTTACATGTAATTATTAAATTTATATCTATATGTAAATTGAAGAGATGTCACATTTATCATGAATTTCGTCAATAGTTAAGAAAAAATATGTGAAATAACACAAGAACTTATTATAAATATATTTATCTATTTATTTAGTATCTATCCAAAGATAAGACCCTTAGTCCAATCTAGTGCTCTACAACAAGTTGTATCATTATATACATATATAATTTTTACCCGAATTTTTTTCCTTTTTGAATCAATTGAATTCTTATAGAAACAAAAGAATTCAATTAATTTCTTCAAAAAATATGTAGATCTTATAAATATCTTCGCTCATTTAAAATCTCACTCTCTAGCAGCGAGCGCGCCTGCAAATTAGTCCACACTCCACTCTTTCAAAACAAATCATTATTTTTTTATATCATTGAATTTCACAAATGAGATAAAATATCAATTCCTGCTAAAATAATTAATATGTTTTTAAAATTGCAAATTTTTCCAAACAGTTAAATTTCTAATTTTGCTCAGAATAGCACCGTTTTTAATTTTTAAGAAATTAATTAAAGATTGTGTCTTATGCTCATAATATAAATTATTTTACATTTAGACGAATCTAAACGAGAAAAGATCTTAGTAACTATGTTTGATTTCATGTCAGAAGGGATCGATCACTCGTTCAGGATTCGACTAGTCATAATATTCTTGTTAAATATTCAAGATAAAGAAAAGAATTTATTATATTTAAATAAATGCGATTAAAACTATTACTCAAATGAATAAAAATATTGATTTAAAAACAATCATCATTAGCATTCAGCAGTCCGCATATACTGCTGAGCATATAATAGGGCCCTTTGGGTAGATTAGACTTAAAAACTGGGGATCCCAAAACTTAGTTAACTTCAATGCAGGGAAAACTCAGTGTTGCCTTATTTCTAGGCGCGTCGACAGAAACCCCCCACTAGCATTCGACTCAAACTCACTAGAATTCAGGGATAAAATTTCAATGCTAGGCGTAACTCTAGGGTCTGACCTTTCATGGAATGACCATATCTCAACCACTGCTAAAGCTGCAGCGCGCAAGCTTGCTCTCCTATTTAGGTCTGTTATACTCCCAGTCAACTTCTTATACTGTATAAGGCTCAAATTCGTCCCTGTCTCGAATATGGCTCTCATCTGTGGAGGGGTGCCTCCAAGCATTCTCTTGCTACACTGTATGCAATTCAGAAGCGAGCAATTAAACTAATAGGAGACCCGGCTCTAACCAACTCACTCGACTCCCTGGCTCACCGAAGAACCGTTTCTGCCCTTTCCCTGTACTACAGATACTATCACGGTGTCTGTTCAGTCGAGCTGAAATCAATTAAACACGCGGCTTTCTAACGCTCAGCACCACTTCGCTGTCAAATTGGATAAAAGTCGAACAAGCGCTTTCGCCAACTCTTTTATCCCTATGACCTCCAGAGACTGGAACTCGCTCCCTGCCACCATCTTTCCCGCGACTTATAACCTTCAGCTATTTAAGACCCGTATCCACAGATACCTTTGACCCCCGCCCAACCCATAAAATTCTTTCTTCTTCTTTTCACTTTGGAGGGGCCAACCCAGGCCTTTAAGGGTTGCACCTTTTTGGTGTAACTCCTTCTCTCATCATTATCATAAAAAAAAGATGGGGAATGCGGATTCTGAGCAAGGAATTCCTGATATTCGTTGAAAGCTTACTTAGTTTATGTTACAAATGATTTTAAATGAAACAAATATTTTTTAGTTTCCATAATAATTGTTTATTTTTTACTTTACTATCCAGAATGTATGGTGGAGTATTGTAATTGTGCATGAAAAAAGTGTTTGCTTGTTTTTTTTGTTTTTACATAATATTTTTGAAATAACTGAAAAACAGCTAAAGCTATTTTAATAAAATAAAGACTGACCCCAATGTAAAAAAATCATCGAAATCGGTCCACATGGTAAAAAGAAATCGACGAACAAACATCATCAGAACTTGCCAAATTAATATCGGACCACCCCTAATGTACCCCCTTTCCAATAAAAGAAGAATCGTTGAAATCGGTCCATAAACAAAGAAGTTATGCGTGAACATACATAACAAAAAAGGCTCAATACCAATGAAAAAAAACTGGACCAATCGGGAACTAGACTGAACCCGAGGGGTGAACCGCGACCTAATATGCTGTACACCTACTTCCACTTGTACTTCCAAATATTTCCAAGTACTTCCAAATATTTCCAACTACTTCCAAAATACTTCCAAAATACTTCCAAATAGTTGTACAGCTACTTCCAATCGCGGATCACCCCTCGACTGAACCCAATGCAAAAAAATCATCAAAATCCACATGGTAAAAAGAAATAAATGTTCAAACATTCAATTTCGAAGGTGGTGAATATACAATCCTTCTGATTTATAATAAAAATCATCCATATTATCTTGTTTTCTCTAGTTAACAAACTCTCATGATTTTCTTTAGAAATTTTAACTCTTCTAGACTTTCGACAACTTGAACTTTTATGTTAAATTTATCTCACATTTTTTTACTTGAATAAAGTGCAATAATGTGAAGTAAGATTTTTAAAATACTAGAAAATTAAACTATTAAATGGATTTGGAAGTTGGCTTGTTAAAATTTTCAGTTCTTGTTTATTTTACACAACTTTAAATGCCACTGCCATAATCAGTGGCACATTTCATATTTTTTTTTTTTTTTTCTTAATAAATGATTCTTCTTTTTCATCCTTTTAATATCCAATTCGACCATAATATTTATGTGGCTATCAAATAAAACTGGTATTTCTCCCCAATAAATTATAAAGAATCTAGATCTCGCAAATTACGCAATAGGATATCATTATTAAAATATCGTGTATTAAGCTCGTAAATGTTTCTTCAAATATCACATCAAGGTAGAAAAAAAAAGATTTCGAGAATTGAATCCAAGTTTAATATAATAAATAAAAGAACGAACATCGACGACCTTCCTTTCTCTTTCATTTCCTTTATTTGAATAATATCTATATATATATATCGATATATTTTTTTTATGTTAAAGTTTTCCCATTTGTTCCTCAATGTATGTGTTTATAGATTATTTATTCAGTGAGAAGTGATATGTATTTATTTCATTTTATTTGAACCATTGAATACATCCGCAAAGAAATACTAGACATTTATCTATTATCGGGAAAAACTTGTTTTTTTATATACCTACCTATAGGAATATTATATTTTTATAGAAACAGAAATTTAGAAAACCATTTGATATATGTATACAATGCATTTTTAAAAAATTTTATAATATTTTTTTAACACAATATTACAGACATATAAAGAAAGCTTATAGGTTGATATATTTCTCCTCATTTATATGTATTTCTTTCTTAATTCCATGTTTTTAAAAATCCAAATAAATTACAATTGAAAAAAGTCATTAAAAGGCTCAAATTTCAGATGAAAGAAATTCATATTTTTATCATAAAAAATATAATGATTATAAAAGAGAAAGAATTTAATCTTTAGGACAAATTCTAAGATTTTAGTAGAAATATTATTAAATTGAGATATCAGAGGAGATTCATTTATTTTTGTCTCGAGGGTGTGAGCTGACTGCCCATAAAGCATGTTAGTTCTCAGGTTCGACTCCTGAGGGGATGAATCCCCCCTGATATCGAAATTTAATAATATTTCTACTAAAACCTTAGAATTTGTCCTAAAGATTAAATTCTTTCTCTTTTAAAATACATTGGTTAATCTGAACCCGATCTGATTTTTTGAAAAACATTCCAACTATTTTCAAAAAAAAAGATTCTCAAATATTTAGTTTTATATTATAATTATAATATAGATAATTAAGTAATGGAGAGGGATTCAGCCAATGGGTAGCCTCTGCTGAATAAAAAACTCCCAATTATGGAAAACGTTTCGGCTTTAATTCAATAATGCCATCATCAGTTCCTAAGAGAGATGATGGCATTATTGAATTAAAGCCGAAACGTTTTCCATAATTGGG
>JALMQS010000132.1:484301-495439 GCA_024734495.1 Forficula auricularia | reverse complement strand
GATGATGGCATTATTGAATTAAAGCCGAAACGTTTTCCATAATTGGGAGTTTTTTATTCAGCAGAGGCTACCCATTGGCTGAATCCCCCTCCATTACTTAATTATATACATATACAGCCATCAAAATTGTATCAACATTATAATATAGATATTTTGCAATTTTTATGTTTTACCAAAAACAAGAGTGTGCTCAGAGCAAGACAAAAACACTAATGTGTCTCTGCACCATTGAAAGTCTTCAAGGAGTGAAAAGTGGGATCCGAGAAAAAAGTCTCAGTCCCTAAGTCATGGGGATAAACGAATTGCTAGGTATTTAATTTAAGAATTCAAGTTGCCAATAGAAATTTTAAATTTTCTAAGAAAATCTCAAGAATAATAAATAATCCATTTCGTCTCGGATCTAGTAGATGACACCCCCCCTTGTGGTTTTCCTAGAAGATTTGATATTTCTTTGAATTGACTGTGTGTTGTGAGTCGGTGAATAGCGAGCTATTCTCAAAGTAATTTTTTGAAGAAATTGTTGTTTTTATTTGATCACAAGTATGAGTTGATAGTTTGAACTAGTACTTTTGGCGAGGACCGAAGCAGGAAACTCCCAACGCCCCATCCGAGATCCATGCATGCAGACAATTCACCCCTGTGCCCTGCTAACGCAGAGTTATCGAGCATACCTTTCGCTCTTCAAGGCGGAGATAGGCAACCAGCTCTAATGAGTGCTCGCAGTTCAGAAAACACCTCGCAACTTGCTGCTAAATCCATCCAGAGGCAGAAGTTTCTCGCGATATCATTTCAAAGTTATAAGTTTTGAGAATAATGGAACGTTTTTCAATCTATACTAGACGTTTATATATTTTAAAGGTAACTAATTTATGAATTTATTAATAATTTATTTTATTTTATTTTGTTAAAAATTAGTGAATTTAACTTGATATAACTGAGGAAAATGTGTAAACTTTTTAAAGACACGGTACGCTCTCCATTATTCAAAGATCAATAGCCAAAGATGCCATTTCTTGAGACTAAATGTATTTTTTTAATCTCGTCTCCTATTTTTATTAATTATGTTGTAAATTGATAATAAAAAAAGAAAAAAAATCAACCTTAAATATTACTAATATATATTTAAAGGTTGCTCGAAAACGTCAAACATGAATCATTAAAAAAATCTTCACATTCTTGAGCGACATTGGGTATCTTGTACAAGATAAAAGTAAACAAGTTTTATGCGAAATTTTGCGATTATGAAGAATTACTGTCTTTTTATAATGGCGCTTTGGCACCTTTTGTCGCCATACTCGCCATAGGCTAGTTACACCTCTGATCACAACGTATGCATTTAAACATGCCAGGGTATCTATAAATTAGGGAAAGAGCCGAGACGTTTTTTCGAAGGGCCAGTGAGTCAGGGAAGTCGGTGAGTTCGGATGTCATATACCTCGCTCATTTTTGAATTGCCTCCGAGGTGGGGAGAGAGAATACTTAAAGGGTCTTCTTTTCAGATTTGAGCCATAAAAATTATCATATATTTTATTCTCAGGAAACATCATATATTTATTATCTTTATGATAATTCTAGAATGTGACACTGATTATATGTTAGTTAGCTTTCCTAACTGCAAAACTTCCGGTTGGAAAATACAGAAAATCTATATAGGAAGGTTTTGAAACAGTTAAAGCTAATGAGCTGAAAATAAGCCCCTAAGTTTGTATTATGAAACTGCTCCTTTATACTGAGTTTCAATCTAGCTCAAACCGTTTGGTGACGAAAATTTGATCAAATCACCAAAATTAGCTGAAGCGTACCTAGTCTAGAAAATGTTTTCACATCTTTCTATTTTTTTTTTTTTTTTTTTTTTATTGCAATCGAATGCAAGAAGGAGCGCACCAGTAAAGATGCAGCCCCTATGAATCTCGAAAGACCCTTGCATTACCGAAGAGAAGGGAAAGTTGATTAAGTGAAAGGGTGGAGACGTAGATATTTATGCACTCGGGTTTTGAAGGTTTGAAGATTATAAGAAATTGATAGAGTTTTTCTTTAGGAGACGGACTGGTATAAATATGCAATTGGATGTTGATGAAAGCAGTCCACCCACGGTGGTTGTAAAAAAATAAGACTATAGAGGTTTTATTATTTTACATTTATTTGTTAAACCGACGTTTCGGAGATTTATTCTCTCCTTCTCCAGGGTTTTTGTTACCCTGAAGAAGGAGAGAATAAATCTCCGAAACATCGGTTTAACAAATAAATGTAAAATAATTAAACCTCTATAGTCTTATTTTTTTACAACCACCGTTGGCTGCTTTCATCAACATCCAATTGCATTATAAGAAATTCCTAGAACTCTCTCTCCTGGAAAGTTCTGTCATTTTATTTTCCTTTGCAGAAAATCAGAAAACAAAATCGAATTATGAAATGATAAGCCATCAAATTGCTGTTCCTTTGATACCCCAGTTCGCATAGACTAAAAAATTTCCGAATCACCAAAATCTTCTGAAAGAGTACTTTTCGCTTAGAGGGGCTCACACATTCAGTCGCACGGGCCCAGGTGCGGCATGCCAGGACTCTGAACCCTAAAATAATTAATACTTATTATATAAATTCCTAATAGAGGTAAAAGGTAACTCTTATAATAATCCAATTGAACAATTTATTGGAATTTAATCAAACAAGTGTGAGCTTGTTTGCAAGTCTGTTGCTAATAATAATTATAAATCTGTAAAAAGTTTTTACTTTTTCCTCCAATTTAAATTCTAAGTGTATGTTCATTTCTGGTATCATTTTTTATTTTTCAATATTTTCCAAATCGAAAAAATGTTAATTAATTTAAATTACACTATCGATTAATCTTAAAAATTGTGAATTTAAATCTTTATGCCCATATATTCAAATAGAACTTGAGTGATTCTTTGCAGTGTCCCATTATATTAAATCCATTTTCAGAGTTCCGTTCAGAAATAAAACAGGATGCCATTAGTGCTACTACAATGTATGCATTGTACCTCATAATAAACTAAATAATATACTTACCGTACAAACTCGAAATTTTGAGTTATGTGTATTTATTTTCCCCAGAGTCAAAAATAAATATTTATTAAATTATTATCCTGGGAGTGCAGAACTTTTCGTAGAGATAAAATAAAAAAAAATATTTTTTCATCATTGTCGTTAAATTGGTTTTTTTGTTAAATGGTGGTATGAGAGAGTAGCAAAATAGTAATCTTTATGTGATTGTTGTAGCTGTCAAAGTTCAAAAGTGCTGGTTCTACTTAAAATTATGAAAAAATTCAACAAATTATATCATTGTCTCATATTAAATAAGAACGAATTTCATATCGCAAGTATTTTGGAAGTTACTACGGAACCCTCGAGTCCGACTTCCCGAAATTCATTTGTCCGAAAATACTTTTAAACTCAAAGAACTCTATTGAATCCGAACAAAAATCTCGAAATTTTAATTTAAAAATGTTTAAGTTTTCATATACTTAAATAAATAGAAAGCGAAATAAAGGAAAGGGCTGGATGGTTTTCATGCAAAGTACGAGGGTGATACAGCGATATACTCGAATATGATCCGAGGGCGGTGGGGAGGATCAAATTGCGAACAATGGAGAGCCCCGCCCTGGGTCCCTATAAAAGTTCCCGAGACCACCTTGAGGACATCAGACCAGCACAATTCTCAGCTCAAGATGGCCCTCAAGGTAATTCAGCAACATCCCCTGCGGGCTTCCTTCTAGTCTCCTCTACCTTAACCAAAAATATTTACCATTGCTTCTCATCTGAAAACTCACCTTAGATTCTTATCTCTCTAATTACCAACATTCCATGGAAATTAAAAAATTTCAACTATTTAAAAAAAACTTCATTAATTATTTAGTTTTTTTTTCTTTTTGTCCTATAAATATTTACCAAATTGCTCTCACTTTATTAAAAAGAAATTACAGGTAACTTAATTGCTTAATCATTACATTAAATAAAATATTTATTTGAAGGAATAAGTATAAAGTTTTTCAAGTGTGTGTATGATTTCAGCTAATTAAAAAAAACACTTGTTAATTCGATTATTATTTTTACATTAAAATACCAATAAAATCATTCAAAAAAATATATTTTCTGCATTTTTGAACCGGAAGTTCTAAAGCTAACCCAAAGTCACTAATTATCATCATTAAAAATACAAATATTTTGACACTAAAACAATCTTTATATTACTTTTCATTCTTGAGTTATCATGGATATCGGAATCATGAAATAATGAATGAAAATGATTTTTCTCCACATTTCAAACATTTTTATACAAAATGAGGAAAATAAATTAGTATAAAAATAAAATTGAGTTGAATTGAATATTGAGACTTTCCGAAAAATGTTGTATTGTGTATCGTGTCCATAATAAACATTTTTGTACAAACACAAATGTTGTATCGTGTCCATAATAAACATTTTTGTATCAGGAATAGTAGGGAACTGGACAAAATAATAAAAAACCCAGAGCTTTTATTAAATGGCCCAGACGTTTCGTCAATTTATTTTGACTTCCTCAGTGGCCTATTTAATCATTCTTTTTAAAAAAACAATTTCTCTATTCGACAAAACATCATGAATCTTTTTTTTTCTGTTGTATTTAAAAAAAGATTACTGATGTTTTGTCGAATATTGAAATTGTTTTTTGACGAATAGGGATTAAATGGGCCATGAGGAAGTCAAAATAAATTGACGAAACGTCTGGTCCATTTGATAAAAGCTCTGTGTTTTTGATTATTTTGTCCAGTTCTCTATTATTCCTGATACAAAAATTACCGAATATTTTTTTATAATTATATAAAATTCTAACCAACGTTAACTACCATTTCATTACTTAGTATGGCGGCCACATTATTGAATTCACTCGAATATTATTATTTAATTTGCTTTCTGTTAGTTTTTAAAACGTGGAAAATTTATTTAACTCTATACTTTCAAATACCTCTTCTTTAGTAAAATTATAAATATTTCATATGGATATTTAATAGAATTTTAGGAAAAGAAGTGTTCATTTTTCCCGAAAAAATTAAATTCTTCTAAATAAGACTGCAGATGAAGATATGACACGATAGTCTCAAGTATTTAAATTAAACAGAAGATAAATTCGTTCATATATTTTTTTCTAAATGTAAATAATATTAAGAGTGGAATATATCATTTTCCCTCTCTTTCACTGTAATAAATTTGATCGAGAGATGAGAAAGAAGAATACTTAATTTTCGATTTATTTAACACCTTCACTAGGACTCTAAATCAATCAAGCTAAAATTAAGGAAAAAAACATTTAATTGTGGTTTTATTGGTTTATAAATCAATTACATATTTGAGCAGTAGGTAATAGTGAAAAACGAATCTAATTATTCAATCCTGGTCTTGAATGTAAGTGATTTGTAAAACAATGAAACCACAATTAGGTATTTCGTTTTTTGCTTTATCATCCGTTGATTGATTGATTTAGAATCCTCATGAAGGTGTAAAAATCATTTCAAAACTTGCTAAGAAACATGTGTTTATCTTTATCATATTACCTCATTTACCAAAGTGTAACCCCCCCCCCCCCCAAAAAAAAAAAAAAAAAAAAAAAATAAGAGATAATTGATAAAATAATTTTATTAAAATATAAATTCAATTATTTAGGAGTATATTATTTTAGGCGTAGCTTTTATTGGCTCTGAATGGTAACATTGACTTCTGAAACAAATATTACTAATCAACGATCAATTTTTTTTTTTTTGTCATTTAATCGAGTTTAAGCCCGATCATTATGAACAGTTATTTTAAATATGCAAATTTAAACACCAAGCATGCGTTTGGAAACTAAAATTAAAAAAAAAAAAAAAATAACTAAAATTAATCTTTTTGTTTGGGAACAGTTCATTCACCAGAGTTACCATAGACATGGCATCAAGCAGAAGTGAATGACGTTTGAAACACCCTTAATAAAGAAACTTAAAAATCTAATTGATTTTTGTTAAATTATTCTTAATTTTTAACAAAAAAATTTACCATAAATTGTTTCATCTTTTATATTTTAATCAAATATAATAAAAACAAAAATAGGTCTTTAACACTGCTTCAAAGAACTTTAACTCTCTCCCAAAAAAACTGCTACCTGTTATCTTTCTAATATTGTCTGTTTATTATAGAATGCTCTGTCTGATACCTTTTGCTCATAATATTTTATAAAATAATATTAATTATTAATTAATATTAACGAAATTCCTTTCAAATAATTTTACGTGAATTATTGAATCTAAATTGTTTATACAGTAGTTTTTTAACGGATTATTGTGCTGTTTCACAAGTAAAAATAAAAATTAAAAAAATTAAAAAATTCCTTTAATTATATTTTTGGAATTTTATTTTACTCTATACATATTTCGGCTTCTGTCTTCAGTCTTTTGTAAACTCTTGATGATGGGCTAAAAACCCGAAATATGTATAGAGTAAAATAAAACTCTAAAAATATAATTAAAGGAATTTTTAATTTTTTAATTTTTTTAATTTTTATTTTTACTTGTGAAACACCATTATAATCCGTTAAAAAACTACTGTGTTTAATATGTTTCACTATAAACCAACACCGCTTTCCCTAAATGTTATTCAAATTGTACCATACTTATATATGTTGAGGCATAATTTTTTTTTTTTTGGGGGGGGGGGGTGCTCTACTATGTAAGAAAAGAGCGAAGGCAATATCTAGAGAGAACTTTGGTATTATAACTCTAGTTATTTTATAATGATCTTACAACTACGTGAGAATTCTTAATCTTCATTTGCCCGATTATAAAAACTATTGATGTCTTTTTGAAATCTATGTTCTTTCAGTTTACTACTCTATAATTAGAAATCGAAACGTTGTGTATTACGAAGGGAAATTAAGTTTAACCAGTATCAGGCAGTACTTTGATACTTTTTTTTGGAGGGGAAATCCGTCATGGACACCTCTTCATGGGTAGTGTCGGACTCCTACCGACTAAAACCCCTCCTTTCCCCGATTCACCCGGCCCCCGGACCGCTATTTGCATTACTCCAGGGTGGTACTTTGATACTACAATTGTTTTTATTTTATTTCTCGTCTTTTCAAAGCTTCTACTAAGATTAAAAAATTGTTATCTATTTGCCTTTCCAGTTTGTTTCTCTGCTCTGCCTGGCCATGATTCCACTGGCGAGGGCTTTGATTCCCGTCAACCCCAACGGAGCACAGTACGTGGATGCCGACTACGACCCCAACCCGCAATATAGCTACGCCTATGAGGTGCAAGACCAGTTGACCGGAGACTTCAAAGCCCAACAGGAAACTCGACAGGGAGACGCAGTCCAGGGAACTTACAGCCTGATCGAACCCGACGGTACCCGAAGAACTGTCGACTACACTGCTGACGACAACGGATTCAACGCCATCGTCCATAAAGAACCTGTAGGCTACGCCAATGCTCCACAACCTCAACGAATCTACTCCGCTCAACCTCAACAAATTTACGCCTCACAACCCCAACAAATATATTCAACTCAACCTCAACGAATTCTCGCCCCTCAATCTTACAATTATCCGAGAGTGGTTCAACAAGGACCTGCGAGGGTCTATGCTCCAGCTGGATATGCCAACTTTGCTGGATCACCTTATGCCTCGCCTTATCATCGATTCGCCTATTAAGTCCAACACTAATGATTTGACCTAAGACTTCAATCACTAAAACTTCCCACAATCGCAATTTCTTCATCGTTCATGTATTAAAAATCAATAAATTATGCATTTATGTTAATAAAATCTGTTTTTTATTTAGTTCTATCTCCTAAGAACAACCAAGAATCATTTAAAAATAAATTTGACTAATTCTAAGTGCTTCTTATTTTAGAATATTTACAAAATCTCATCTATATAGAATATGCTAGAAACATATGCGACAAAGACACAACAGGAACAAAAAACAAAAAATCTATTCAAAACAATGCCGAAACTCTTTACTTTTACTTTAGATAATTAATTATTTTTTCATTTTATTTAGTTTACATAAAATGACATATTTATTTATTTATTATTGAACAATGCTCTGAGGTAAATAAATTCTTAATCTAAACAAAACGCGTAAAATAGACGTACTTCAAATAATTACTTGCATTGAGTAATTTACCTTAAATTTGAGTGTTTTACTTTTTCTATCATAAAAATACAAAATAATTTATCTAAAAATCACAAATGGTAAAGAAAAATTATTATAATATTATTACTATTAGGGAAATCAAAATTATTATTTATATAACTATTAATGAAGGGTGAACCGCGACCTAATATCATGTACACCTACTTCCAGTTCCACTTTCATTACCAATTAGAAGACAATAGATGAAGGGGCATTATCTAATGAATTCCAAAATAATTCCACATAATTCCAAAGAGGTGTACACCTAATTCCAATCGCGTATTCGAGTATTAATAATCTCTGTTATTGTTTTATTGAATTTAAAAAAAAAATTATTTCTCACTACAAATTTGAAATTGTCTTAATTAAAGCTATACCTTTACAATTTACTAATGATTGATTAACTTTGTTTAAATAAATCTTTCAAGGAAATGATTTTACTATGAATCTGTAGGATAGCTCATTTTCAAATATCTCGAAATTTGATTTAACGGAATTCCTATATCTATTTCTCCTTATTCACTATCAGCATGAAGGATGAGTGTTTACTCGGATCTGTTTGGGAGGGTCTATGAAAAAATGGAAAAAAATAAAAATTTAAAGGACTGAAGAACTAAAAAGTTTAGATATTATAAAAGGGTATCAGAAATATTTTTTCATTTAAAAAAATAAAAATAAAGCTTTTCACAACTCAAAGTTCAAAAGATCTATAAGTGATGATTAATCCAAAAATTGGGGTGATTTTTTGAAAATATCAAGATATCATATCGAAGAACGACCTAGGAATGTCCTCTTTCTACTAATATAAATTAATATGGGCCTGAAATTTTAAGAGAACTTCATAAAAGACGCCGAAATTGAAGAATTTAAACTAAAAATTAAATCTACAAGTATATTAATGTTTTATTTCGAAAATTTATAATGTCCAAAGGTGTAAAAATACTTGGCAAGTTAAATTTTCCATTTTGGTAAATATTTTTTTAGTTACCAAATTTGCATAGTATGCGAATATATTTCGATCATGGTTTAGGATTCTAATCACAACAAAATTTCATTTTGGAAGAAATGAATGCTGAAGTGCAGAAATCAAAAACTGCTTCAGATTTCAAATATTCATAGTCGAGACTACAAAATGTGATGTTGACTCTAGGTGCAATATTTTATTAATTTTCTATAAGGGATACTTCTCGGTGTCATAAAAATAAAATAAATTTTAATTTAAACAAACACAATATATTTCGTACTATGAGTCTATCTTACAACACAGACAACGAATGGTTAAGTTTGTTAAAATTTAAATTTAATTTATTTAATTATTTATTTATTCTATACTTCACCAAGCATATATAGTATTCTTAAGTTCATTCTACTTTTTTTTTTATATAGATACTGATACAAGAAGAAGTTGAACCTTTTCGGTGACCTAAGTAGTTGATATGCCATGTATTTTGTAAATAATAGTACTCTCAGTTCACTTGTTTGTTGACTCAGAGATCAAAAATTCAGACGAAATTTCCTTGTTATTTCTATTAATTTTATAAATTACATTTTCTCTATGTTGTAATATTAATATTTTGGCTTAGTTTATTCATCGAACTAATAATGATTTATAACAAGAGATCTTATAAATTATTGATCTATTATTTAACATCTAATTAATTCTTCCGCTAAATCCCATTGCAAAAAAATGATTTAATTTTTTAATTTTGAATAAATGGCGCCTCCTGTCATTCTGATATGATAATATTTATTCAGGTTTCAATCTGGGTCAAATCCTCTCTCTCTTTATTCCACCCACCATCGACTTTTAACCTCTGCATGTGTCAAGAACATACTCAGTGCAAAACTCATACGATGCTTAGTTCATCGAGTGAAATGCTAAAAACGGATTAACTCTTTTTTACATACATCGAATAGATAAACTTTAAAATTTTCTTCATAAAATAATTACATTTTTTTTTAATTTGCTCTTTATTTATAAATTTGAAAATAGTTTCGAATATGATTAAAATTAGTATACACATTTTTTAATGAAAAAACAGACAGCTTTACTTAGCTTTTATTAAAAAAATAAAAATCTCACCTCATTTTTTCGATACTTTATTGTATCTTCAAAGGGTCTTCGAAATAAGTCTTAAGTTTAAAAAATGTATAAATTCACTTGCTTTTTCTCCCCCATTGGAACTACCGGGAGGTGGACACGATAAGACCCTAGGATACTCGGTATCCCCTTAGAAATTTCCAAAATAATAGATTACAAAATATATCGTTTAGATTTTAACACTAGTTTTTGAACTAGAGCGTACACAAAGTTTGGTAAAGTACTTAATAACACACATTTTGACAAAATAAGTAATTTCCCGTAAAACCTGATTTTTTTGATGTTCAGACATTAGAGCTTTTTTCTAGACCAAAACGCTCAAATTTTTTAATCAAAATAGTTTCAGCCTTATTTGAAATATTTTGAAAACAAAGTAAAAAATAAAAACAATTTTTTCATATACGAGTACAATACTTGACCATGAATTATCCTGAATTATCAACAACTTTGCTACTATCGGCTAAACAAAATCTTTTCAATTAAAATAAAATCTAAGCTTCTATCTTTTTACTTTACCATACAGGGTATGGTCAAGTATTGTAAAAAGTGGATTTTTTCCTTCTTTTTTTTTAGAAATATCTCAAAAACGGCTGAAACTATTTTGATAAAAAAAATTGGGCGAAATCATGGCATTTCGGCCTACAAAAAAGCTCTAATTAAAGTAATTTAATTTTTCGAGATAATAACTGTTTTGTCAAAATGTCTCTAAGTCTGTTATTCTGTTAGCCTGTGCGTTGCCAAATTTTGTGGACGAGCTAGCTCAAAAACTAGTGTGAATATCAAAACCAAATTTCACACGTAGTTTTGGTGCATTGACATTAAGAGCTGATTAGATTTTGGTGCATATCGACCCAAAATTAAGGGTGTGGGGG